>JANKOD010039608.1:0-14186 GCA_026284645.1 Erythroxylum acuminatum | reverse complement strand
AAAAAATAAATAAAGAAAGAAAAATGAAAATTAATAATAATAATAATAATAATAATAATAATAATAATAATAATAATAAAGAAAAAAGCTTAGGCTAAATTTCTATGAGATAAGTACTATATATTTAAAAGATCAGACCAAATACAAGAGGAAAATGTTAAAAGACCTATGAGAACGACAAGGATCTCTTTATGAGAAATCTTTTATTTGTATCATAGTATGCCAAAGTTTTCTATTATGGGCCTTGTCCTTGATAAGTTCCAACATTGTCATATTATTATTGATCACCTCCCCTAATTCTTCTTAGTCCTTCTCTTTTTTCTTACAATCTCTAGGTACAATCTTCTCTTTCATCTTCTCACTAGAGTGTCTGGGTGTCTCCTATTAATATGTCCAAACCACCTAAGCTTGTCTCTCTTAATTTTTCAATAATATTAGCCCCCTTTAAATTTTCTCTTACCATTACATTCCTGACTTATCTCTTTTAGTAAGATTGCACTCCAACGTAGCGTCCTCATTTCTGCCACCACTACCTTATATCTATGTACCTATTTGATGGGCCAACACTTCACCTCATAGAGCATGGTCAATCTAATCACTAAACGATAGAATTTACCATTAAGCTTGAGTGGTATTTTCTTGTCACATAAAACTCTTGAGACACTTCTCCATTTAAGTCACCTTGATCTGATATGATGAACTATATCTTTATCAATCTCTCCAGTGTTCCGGATGATAGATCCTGGATACTTAAAACACTCATTTTGTGGTATAGTTTTTGAACCATTCTTTACATCCACATTGATAACCACCCTATGCCCCGAAAAGTTACACTATACGTACTTAGTCTAAATAAAACTCAATTTAAAGCCCTTTGACTGCAACATATCCCTCCAAAGTTCAAGCTTGAAATTGACACTATCTTTTGTCTCATCCACTAAAATAACGTCATCAAAAAACAACATACACTAAGGCACATTTCCTTAGATATTCCTAGTGAGCTCATCAATCACTACTGCAAACAAAAAGCGACTAAAAGAGGAGTCTTGGTGTAGTCCAATATCAATAGAAAAATGCTCTGTATCTTTTATAATAGCTCAATATAGAAGTGAAAGTCTATTTTATAATGGGAATATGATATAAATAGGCCAAGGAGTCCCAAAGTCCAATTATACCTTGATTATACCACCTAGTCCAAAGCCTAATCAAGCTTTTAGGCATTTGAAGCCCAAACTCGCCAACTTTCACCTTATATGACTTGATATATCATATAGATCCCTCGTTTCTAACAAAGGCATCGCCAAAAATCTGTAAATATCTAAGCTTCGCCAATCCTATACCAACATCTTGAAGTAAATCACTTGTTAATATAGAAATCACGTATAATATGTAAAATACACAAGAAGGGGGGTTGAATTGTGTTAAATCGTCTAAGATATTAATCTTTAAAATCTTCTTGATTTTCTGGACAAATTCAGACGATTACAAAACAACGCACTTAATTTGATGAGTAATGCAAAAGCTAGTATCTATTCTTATAACAACAAGAAAATTAAAGAGGTAAGAGTTAGACAATATGACGCCATAATTTATACTAGTTCACTCTTAACCTTGGGCTACATCCAGTCCTTATAGTTCGCCTGAGATTTCACTGTATCCTCCAACTTTCTACACTTGCAGAGCCTCTTCAAGTCTCTTTCACAAAGTATTCTTTATCTACTTCCTTAGCCTCTTCAGGCTCTAGCCTTTCTTTCACTCAAAAAGATATTGTTTGAGCTTCACGTTACAAATGTATTTGCTCTCTTTCTTTCTTTCTTTTCTCTCAGAATATTTTTCACAGCGTGAGCACTTGAGCACAGAATTTCTCTAAGTATGTTTTGTATATTCAAAATTCTCCCTTTTTTTTGTAATTTTACGACTATAACTAATATTTATAACCTAAATCTCCAACGGTCTTCTTTGAGAAATTTGCTTATAGAGTCTTCTAAAGTCTGTTATTAGTTGAGTCCTGTAACCAACTCTAACTAAGATTTGATAATTTGTGCCACTTACATTTATCTGCGCACTTAACAATTTCATCAAAACAGTTCACACACTTCTATTATTATTAATAAATATTATTTGACTTTCATCAAAATCAATAGAAGAAGTGAAGTCTTCTTGACTTAACAATCTCCACTTTTTTGATGATAACAAATAATCGTAATATTAGAAGATAAAAATAATATTCAAATGAATAAAGCAAGATATACAATGATAAACAAAAAAATTATAATTATAATTCTCCTTTCTACTGTTCTCCGCGTATTTGTTATTAATAAAAAAGATAGTTCATTTTAGCCGCTTCAAAATTTCAGAATACATTTGTTGAATATCAGTGCGGATCGTCTTGAGGTCTTCTTCTATAGAAACACATAGAAGTGTTATTTTCTCATGAAAATCACCCACTATATCACCTAGTTCATCAACCTTAGTATTGATTTCCTCATGTTTTAGCTAAGGCTTCTTGAACTTCCGTCTGTTTGTGACTAGCTTCAATCCATTTAATGAAATTCTTTAAGAGCTTCGAATTAACTGTGGCATCTTGTAGTATTTCACTAAATGGATGAATGTGTTCAAAGACAAATGGTTTTCTAGGTGAATCGTCTAATTCTATAATTTTAATTGTGGGTAATTTGTAAATCGGTTGCCCTAGAAGGTGTAAAATAGTTTTAACTAAAGGAATGAAACCTAAGGGTCTGAAATGAATTAGCAAATGCATAAAGGTTTCTAAGTTAAAATCGATACCTTCAATTCTGATACTTTTGTACCTTCCTTCTGATATTGTGCCCACTACCTTAAAGCTTTCATCTTTAGTAGATGCTCCAAAATTACTTCCTGATTCCCTTGATATATGATGTGATACATAGACGCCTATAGGTTGAGCTGCATGACATACATCGTCTATATTCTTCACTGCCATTTGAATATCTTCTTCTATGGATCATCTTCTCGTCTTTCAGGAAACTTCTTCTTCTTTCCTTTTTCTTTGATGACTACTGGTGCTGGACGTCTGGGTTGTACATCTGGTACGAATCCTGATTATCGTTCTGCTTGTCACAATGGATAGATTGTATAAGGATCTTTCGTTATCTTCAATGGATATGGTTCTACCTTTTCATCTCGCATAATACTATATAGTCTTCGTTCTTTAGGGCTTAGAAGACGTATCGCCTGATCATTTATTGTTATAGGTTCAACTTGAACCTTAACTTTCTGTTTAAAAGGTTCTCTGATGATGATTAATCCTCTGCTACGATTAGGTTATTGATTCTTCTATGACCTTCATCTTCAAATCTTCTTTCTTTATCGGTTGAGGAGGGTTGTAAGTCAGTAGCTACTGTTCAAACAATGTTTTCGTCTTCTTTTCAACAGTCTGTGTCTTTTGTGATTGGAGCGTCTCAGCCTTCCTCTTTAAAGACACTTGGTGAGTTGGTTGTTGAACCTTGCTTTCCTTCTTTTTTGGAAACATCTTGGCTTGTATCGGCTCATCAGACGATTGTTCAACCTTTACCTCTGCTAATATTCTTTCAGATGATCGAGGTTTTGCTTGTATTTCAGATAGAACATTTTCTTTCCTGCTTCATCTTACTAAAAGCTCCCCATTAGACTGTGCTTTCGATGTGAAATCTACATCCGCATTGGCTTCGGTCTTGATCCCCATTGTTTGAACATTAGAGGCATTAATAACACTCTTAACATTCATCTTTACTCTGTTTCCTTTATTACCGGCAACCCATCTATCATCGATACCAAGGTGTTGTCTACCACCTTCTCATTCTTCCAAAACTCATATATTTCATTCAGATACACCGTCTCTCGGATGTTGAAAAAATTCTTCCATCCAACTACTTCAATCTCAGGTTCGATATTCATCCGATCATTCTTCAAGGAAGTGAAATCGACGAGTCTTCCATAGACAAAAGATTTCGGCATTTTTTAATCTATAAAAGATAAACACTAAACAAATAAATATATTTCTCTTAAAGAAGCGAGATTAGTATATAGAAAAACTTGAGAGAAAGATATGAAATGAAATGAGAAGGATTTGATGTTTAGAATAGAGGTTGGATCGTCTTTGTTGAGAACATTTTGAACAAGTCGGTTTTGAAAATTTTCAAGAAAATTCTAGAGTGTAAGGTGTTGCAGATTTTGAGATGATTTCTTTTTATATACACTCTTGAAAAGTGACCGTTTGTAACATTTTTTAAACTGATCCACCTGTAATCATAAAATTGAAACTACCGAGTGAAAGTTACCTTTACTATTTAATTTGAAAACTTACCACTTTTCAGCCTCTTCAGGACGAATCGTCTAAATCATGGAGTTTCAAACAAATGGTCATTTAACATCACCGTATTCAGGTTTCGTCTGATTTCCTTGAATTTGTCTTCACTTAAGGGTTTGGTGAAGATATCTGCCCGTTGTTGATTTGTCTCAACAAATTGTAGATTGATGATCCCTCTATGTACATATTCTCTTATAAAATGATGTCTAACTTTAATATGCTTTACCCTTGAGTGTTGTATTGGATTTTTTGAGAGATTAATCGCACTTGTGTTGTCACAGAAGATTGGAATATGATCTTCTTAGATAGAATAATCCTCTAACTGATACTTTATCCATAACATCTGTGAACAACAGCTTGCAACTGACATGTATTCAGACTCTGCAGTAGATAGAGCAATTGAACTTTGCCTCTTACTTGACCAAGAAATTAGATTATGACCAAGAAAGTGACAACCTCCACTTGTACTGTTTCTATCAATCCTATCTCTAGCATAATCCGCATTATAGTAGCTAATTAACCTGAACTCTTTATCTTTCTCATATATTAAGCAAAGATCAGTAGAACCTGCCAAGTATCTCAATATTCTTTTAACAGCAATATAATTAGATTCTCTATTATCTACTTGAAATCTTGCACACAAACAAACATTAAACATTATATCAGGTCTGCTTGCAGTTAAGTAAAGCACATAACGAACAATTCCTTTGAAAATAGTTTGAACAATCTTCTTACCAACTTCATCCTTAGTTAAGACAATTGAAGGATGCATAAGAGTTGACACTGGTTTAAAATTTTTCATTTTATATTTGACTAAAAGTTTTTTGATATACTTTTGTTGATGAAGAAAATCTTTTCTTCAGTTTGTTTAATTTGTAAACCAAGAAAGAACTTTAATTTACCCATCATACTCATTTCAAATTCACTTTTCATAAAAGTTTCAAAATTTAAACATAATGTTTTAGAAGTTGCACCTAAGATGATATCGTCTACATATATTTGCACAACAATAAAATCATTTTAAATATTTTTCCTAAATAATGTTTTATGTACTTGACCTCTAATAAAGTCATTTTTAATAAAAAACGAACTCAGACAATCATACCAAGCACGAGGTGCTTGTTTTAATCTATACAAAGCTCTATGAAGTTTATAAACATAATATGGTTTATCAATGTCTTCAAAACTTAGGGGTTATTTTACATAAACTTCTTCGTCTATAAAACCATTAAAAAATGCACCTTTCACATCCATTTGAAATAGTTTTATATTATGAAAAACAACACATGCAAGCAAAATCCTAATAGCTTCTAATCTAGTTACAAGAGCATATGTTTCATTATAGTCTATTCCTTCTTGTTGATTATAGCCTTGAGCTACTAATCTAGCTTTGTTATGGGTTACTTTTCCTTATTCGTCTAGTTTATTTTTTAATACCCATCTATTTCTTATAATAGATTTATTGGATGGTTTAGGGACTAGAGACCAAACTTTATTCCTTCTAAATTGATTTAACTCCTCTTGCATAGCTAAAACCCAAGCTTCGTCTTGAAAAGCTTCATCAATTTTCTTAGGTTCTAATTCAAAAACAAATGCTACATTGGCCTCTCTTCTAAATTTAGATTTAGTTCTCACTCCTTCTAATGTTTCTCCTATAATCAAGTTTTCTGGGTGAGAAGATTTATATTTCCAGTCTTTTCTTAAGTTAATATTTTTAGAAATATCTACTACTTTATCAGATGGATCGTCTGGTGGTGAATCGTCTAGGTTATTAACTAAAGGAGTAGATAGAGTTTCATCATCAGAATCGTCTCTTTTATCTAGATGAGAATCATCATCAAATTTTACACGCATAGACTATTCAACAAATTTAGAAACAAGATTATAAACTCTATAAGCTTTAGAAGTAATTGAATAACCTAGAAAATTCCTGAATTGATCTTAGAATCAAATTTATCTAAATTTTCTTTTTTATTCAAAATAGTGCATTTGAAACCAAAAGGATGAAAGTAAGAAATATTTGGCTTTCTTTCCTTCCATAATTCATATGGAGTTTTATTTAAAATAGGTCGCAAAAATATTTTATTTTGAATATAACAAGTTGTATTTACAGTATCTGCCTAGAAGTACTTAGGAAGATTCATTTCACATAGCATAGTCCTTGCCATTTCTTGAACCGTCCTGTTCTTTCTCTCTACAATTCCATTTTGTTGAGGAGTTCTAGGAGCAGAGAAATTATAGAAAATTACATTCTCTTCACAAAACATTTTGAATTTTTCATTTTCAAATTCTCCACCATAATAACTCCTAATTCCAGCAATAGAAATTCCTTTTTCATTTTGTAACTGTTGGATAAAACTTTAAAGCATTTAAAAGATTCATATTTATGTGATAAAAACAATATCGAACAAAATCTAGTAAAGTCATCAACAATTACGAGACCATACTTCTTTCCACCTAGACTTGGTGTTCTGGTTGGACCAAACAAATCTATATGTAACAGCTCGAGAGGTCTAGATGAAGTTACAATATTCTTAGCTGAAAAAGATGTTTTAACTTGTTTTCCTTTTTGACAACTTCTCACGAAAGAATTTTTTTTTAAAACTTATCTTTGGTAAACCTCTTAACAAATCATGCCTAACTAACTTGCCAATATGTTTAAAGCTAACATGACCTAGCTTTTTGTGTCAAATAAGTTTTTCATCATATTTTGATATAAGGCATGAAATATTTTGACTTTTCAAATCGTCTAAGTTAATTTTATAGAGGTTATTTCGTCTCTTGGCATAAAAGAATATGGAACCACCTTTGTTTTTGACTATACAAGAATTTTGATTAAAGGATATTTCAAAACCAGAATCACATAATTGACTTATACTGATTTGATTATGCTTTAAGTCATCAACTAGTAGAACATTATCAATAGACGAAAAAGAATCTTTATCAATTTTGCCGATCCCATCTATTTTGCCCTACTGGTTGTCTCCAAAAGTTACTAATCCTCCTTGCTTATGTTGGAGGCTAGGAATATAGATCTTCTGCTCGTCATGTGTCGCGAGCAGCCACTGTCCAAGTACCATTGGTAGTGGTTGCTTCTTCCAAATAAGGAGATCTGCAGTATATATTATATCATTCTTAGGTACTGTTACAGATGCAAATGAAGAAGACGACGAAGGAGACGATCACGAAGATGAATTCACTAGTCATTAGAATTTAGCACGAAACGCAACGTTTTTAAATAACATCCACCATTGTTATCATACGGACAAACTACGATATCGTATTCCATCTGTATTTAGGCTGGGTTGTAATGAATACGAGATTATGTGATAACTGAATAAGATTTGAATTTTCTCTCTCTTTCGCATGATTTTATGAGTGTTTCTTCCCTTTCTGAACTCTTCTGAACCTATTCTGTTCTCAATCCCCATACGTAATTCTTCTGGTTGATTTATTCTCACAACAAGTACCCATATTTTCTTGGGTCTTTGGGGTTAGTCTTATAATTTTTCCTTAAATAATAATAAGAATATTGTTTCTTTTTCTTTCTATTAGGAACAAAATTCCAATTATGAAGAACATTGCTGTTATGAATAGTATTTCTATCATTAAAGCCTAAACTGCTTTTATCATTTAGATATCTATAACTTCCAATCATGTCATTCATCCTTTTTGTACTTTCTGCAAATTTCGATAAATCTACTAAAAAACTATTAATCCTTTGTTTTAGTTGATTAATTTCCTCAGATCTATCTTCAGTTACTTTCTTTTTCATATCGTCTACTTGTTTCTTAAGGTAGACGTTTTCTTCTTTTAAGAGTTTTGTGTTCTTTAAATTTTCAACAAATTTCTTTTTCAATAATGTATATTGTTTTAAGATAACATTTGAATCTTCTAACAATTCTAAATAAGCATCCTGAAGATCATCAAAGTTAGAAATTACCTCATCATCACTTTCCCTTTTAGTTACCAAGCATATATTTGCTTGTTCTGATATTTCTGAGTTGGATTCAGATTCAGCCGAATCCAGATCTTCCCATGTTGCCATCATGCTCTTTTTGTTTTCTTAACTTTTTTTTTTGTTTTCTTTTAACCAACGGATATTCATACTTGTAATGTCTTGGTTTATTACACTCATAGCAGATGATAGAACTTTTCTCATTCTTCTAATCGTCTTTGCTATTCTTTTTTAAAGAGAAGTCTTTATTTCCCCTTGATTTCTTCTTCCACATCCTTCTAATCTTCTTGAAATGAAAGATAGCTCATCTTCATCTTCAATTGAATCTTGATCAGATTCACTAGCATCATCATTTTTTATTTCTTCAATCTTTAATGCTTTTGAAGATGTGCTTCTATTTTTCAGCATCTTCTGATTCTTCTGACCAGCCTTCAATGTAATAGATTTATCCCTTCTGGGTTTATCTTATGCATCAAGCTCTACTTCATAGATTTTTAGTGAACCGAGCAATTCATCTAGCTTTAGCTTGCTTAAATCCTTGGCCTCTTGTATTGTTGTTACTTTGGGTCTCAATCTTTTTGGAAGACTTTTGAGAATCTTTCTGACAAGATCTTGACTGTCGTAGATTCTCCCCAAAGCTTTAAGTCCATTAATAATTGCTTGGAATCGTCTAAACATTTGATCAATAGTCTCATAATCTTTCATCTTGAACAGCTCATACTGATGAACGAGAATACCAATCTTTGATTCTTTCACTTGGTTTGTGCCTTTATGTTCAGTGGCTAATGTGTCCCACATTTCCTTTGCAGATTCACATCCATGAACCTTATCATATTCACTTCTGCTTCGAGCACAACTTAAAAAGAACTTGGCCTTTGAGTTTATTTGAAAGCGAGCTTTCTGATCAACCGACCATTGGTCACGAGAGATTCTTTTCCCTTCATTGTCTGTTGGGATATATGGATCATTTTTAATGATATCCCAAAGATCAATGTGTGTGGATTCTATGAAGAGCCACGTCATGTCCTTCCAATAATGATAGTCTTCACTATTGAATGTAGGGGGTTTTAAGACTGAGGCACCTTCTGCTATAAAAACATGTGATTCAGCCATGGATCTTTGTCCTCACTTTATAACAGTGTTTCTTGGAAACTTGCTCTGATACCAACTGAAGTAAATCACTTGCCAATATATAAATCACATATAATATGTAAAATACACAAGAGGGGGGTTGAATTGTGTTAAATTGTCTAAGATATTAATCTTTAAAATCTTCTTAATTTTCTTGACAAATTCAAACGATTACAAAACAACACACTTAATTTGATAAGTAATGCAACAGTGGAAATTAGTATCTATTCTTCTAACAACAAGCAAATTAAAGAGGTAAGAGTTAGAGAATATGACATTGCGATTTATACTGGTTCACCCTTAACTTTGGACTACGTCCAGTCCTTAGAGTTCATCTGAGATTTCATTATCTCCTTCAACGTTACAAGTATTATTTCTACACTTGCAGAGCCTTTTCAGGTTTCTTTCACAAAGTAATCTTTATCTGCTTCCTTAGCCTCTTCAGGCTCTAGCCTTTCTTTCACTCTAAAAGATATTGTTTGAGCTTCACGTTACAAATGTATTTGCTCTCTTTTTTTTCTTTCTTTTCTCTCAGAATATTTTTCACAGCGTGAGCACTTGAGCACATAATTTCTCCAGTTATGTTTTGTACATTCAGAATTCTCCCTTTTTTAAGTTTATGACTATAAATAATATTTATAACCTAAATCTCCAATAGTCTTCTTTGAGAAATATGCTTTTAGAGTCTTCTAAAGTCTGTTATTAGTTAAGTCCTATAACCAACTCCAACTAATTGACGTTGTAGTACATTCTTCAATTACATTGTCTTGCTTAGATTCGTATGCTTCGTCTGGTGTCTTAGACTTAATCACTTCGTCTGCTCCATCTTAGATGCTTTGTCTTATTCAGCTTTTACTTAAGTATCATCTTGATTTGATGATTTGTGCCACTTACATTTATCTACGCACTTAACAAATTCATCAAAACAGTTCACACACTTCTATTATTATTATTATTATTATTATTATTATTATTATTATTTGACTTTCATCAAAATCAATAGAAGAAGTGAAGTCTTATTGACTTAACACATAAGTCGCGACTGTAGTATAAGACATGTCGATCTCATGAGGAAGGGAACTAATCTAATCCTAAAATCTAAGGCCAACAATATATGAAACTCAAAATAAATAATACAAAAAAAAGAAATCACGAGAATTGAATTCAATCACTTAAGTCAGAAATTAACATGAAAGAATTAACAATTGAGTAATATGCAATCATAATAGAAACTGATAGGTGGCATTTGTGCATGCTTTTCTTAGGATAATTTGTTAGTTAATTGTGATAACTTGATTGTTATTAACTTGTTTAGCTTATGTTTTGTCTTAGTTTCATATAATTGCATGATTAGGTATGAATATATGTGAATATGCATGAATGGGTGTCAAATAGGTCTTTAAGTTTAAGTTTTGCATGGTATTGTTGCACGTCTTTTTCTTACATTATGCTGGTATGAATTGTGTGTGTTTTGGGCATGATTAAGTGTTAATTTTATTGTTAATAAATAGGTTTGAAGGTGGATTTAAGGGATGGAAGGATAGAAGAACCAAAGAGAAAGCAAGTCATGTGACCCAAAGAGGAGAAATTCAGTTTCAAATTGGTGAAATAACAGCCCAATTTGGATAAGAAATCAATAAGATATTGAGGATTGAATTCAAGATAGAAAACAGAGTTTTCTAGAAAATTCCAGCTGGCAACTTCCTCCTTCCTACATTGTTTTAAACATTAAATGGGGTATAAAAACTCAATTTTAAACCCTAGAAAAGAGGAGGTCGTGAAGGACATCTAGGGGAGAGAGAAGAACACATTTATGAGAGGAAAACTAAGAGAATTCAAGGTAGAATCGAAGGATTTCAAGGAGACATAAAGCTGCCACCATAGAATTCCAGCTTTGCTCTTTAACATATAAGCCTTACTTCTTCTCTTTTCTTATTTCTTTGTTGTATTTTTTTATTGAGAAGGATGTATGGATATGTTATGAACATGTTGGATGAGATTTTAATGGATTTCTAGGTAGTTATTAGGGTTTTTATTACCTAAACTATGTAGTACCTCACTTTATTTAATGTTATAGATGTGTTTGATGTTGCTTGATGTTTATGGTATATAGCCATCCATACTTAGCTCACATAGAGATATGGAGTTAAGAAATGTGTTATTAAGTGCCACGACAGTGGGCTTACCCCAAGAAAACTCTACATATCAAGTTACCTTGCCGTTTGGAGAGATATCTTGAATGGAAAAGTGGCTGTCTAAAAATCTGTTCATATCCTTTTAATGGTTAAGTGAAAAAAGGGAAGTGAGAGTTTACATAATTCATTTACATCATTAAACAAGGCTTATTTGGTTAAAGTAATGAGAGTGAAAGAACTAGGTCGTTAGGAAATTTTGGACTAATTATAATGAACATTACTAAAGTGAGAGAATACATAGTTAGGTAATGGCAATCCTAAGTTGTTAAATTGATACTTTGATTCACCATTTTCTAAATTTGCTCTCTTACTTTTATGACAACCTTAAATTGTGTATTTATGACTCTTAATTTTTATATTTTGGATCTTTCAAATCTAATTACTTGAGTTTCCTGAACAAAATGAAATTTGGATCATTTTGGTGACTAACCAATTCATATGGGATGATACCTATCTATATTGCAATTTCTAATCTGAATACTTACAGGATAAGAGGTTTTAATTTAAAATTTGGAAAATTACCTATCAAGTTTTTGACGTCGTTGCCGGAGATTGCGCCTAGCATCGAGTTTGGTTTGAATTGTTTTGAATTGGGTTTTCTTTTTATTTTTACTTTGATATTCTTTTCTAGTGTGTAATAGGTGTATGCACATGAGGAGTGCAGGAGTTGCGGAGAAATTGCGAGAGCTTGACATTACCAAAGTAGAAAAGGAATTGAGAAAGGCAAGGAGACAAGATCAAATTAAGCAGATAATGGTCGAACGAAGGGAACAAGGTGGTGAAGAAAGAACTTTAATGGACTTTATGCGACTAGGGTTTAACCCAAACCAGTAAGGAATTTATAAACCACTAGTGAATATGAATAATTTCGAAATCAAGCCTGCTTTATATAATATTTTGCAAAGCAATCAATTTTATGGTTTGCCATATGAGGATCCTAATAGTCACATTGCTACTAAAGTGAGAGAATACATAGTTAGGTAATGATAATCCTAAATTGTTAAATTGATACTTTGATTTACCATTTTCTAAATTTGTGTTCTTACTTTTGTGACAACCCTAAAGTGTGTATGTATGACTATTAATTTTTATATTCAGGATCTTTCAAATCTAATTATTTGAGTTTCCTGAACAAAACAAAATCTAGATCATTCCGGTGACTAACCAATCCTTGTGGGATGATACCTATCTATATTGTGATTTTCGATCTGTATACTTGCAGGATAAGAGGTTTTAATTTAAAATTTAGAAAATTACCTATCAAGTTTTTGGCGTCGTTGTCAGGGATTACTCCTAGCATTGAGTTTGGTTTGAATTGTTTTGATAGGTAATTGTTTTGATCGTCAAGGCATCCCTAGATGTTCTTAGGGGTGTCCGTCAAATACCTGACGCGACATGCGATCCCGTAGATGCGAAGGTGGATGGGATTCAAGTTTGCAAACTTGGGAGTTTGTGTTTGGGTGGAGAGAGGAAAGGCTGAGAGAGATCAAATTTTGGATTGAACAGAAGCAATGTTAGTGGAGATGGAGTGGCAGGAAGACTTCATTTGCACGATTGAATCTGCCGAGTCAATGAGATCACGGTAGCAGAGTATATTGCTAAGTGTTTGACTTATCAACAGATTAAAGCAGAGCATCAGACTCCGGTTGGGAAGTTACAGTCATTGCCTGTTCCGGAATGAAAATGAGAAAGAATTACTATGAATTTCAATATAGGATTGTCGAGGAGTCCGAGTCAACATACTGTTCAAATAGGTTATTGTTGACAGATTGATGAAATCAACCCAATTCTTTCCTATGAGAGAAAATAATATAATGGATCAGTTAGCCCAGAGGTATGTTAATAAAATAATAAGGTTACATGGAGTCTCATTATCTATCGTGTCTCATCGAGATCCTAGATTTACTTTTAGATTTTGGGATAGTTTACAGACAGCAATGGACACAAGGTTGAATTTTAGTACAACATTTCATCCTTAAACAGACGGACAGAGTGAAAGGACAATTAAAACTATTGAGGATATGCTCAGAGCTTGTGTATTAGAGTTCCAAGGAGCATGGGATCAATATGTAGCTCTTATTGAATTTGTATACAACAATCATTATCACAGTAGTATTGGTATGGTTCCATATGAGGCATTGTATGGTAGGAAGTGTTGAATGCCTTTATATTGGGATGAAAAGGGCTTAAGGATTGTTGAAGGCCCATAAATGATTCAAGAAATTGTTGATAAGGTGAAATTGATCCGTAATAGAATTAAAGCGACCCAAGATAGACAAAACAGTTATGAAGATCAGCACAGGAGAGATATAGAGTACCAAGTGGGTGATAAAGTGTAACATCCCGGAACCCATGATAAGACTTAAATAGTGAATATGAGAAATTATTGAGAAATTAGAAAGTACAATTCATGCTTACACAAAATATGGCATACACATACACGATAATATTGATTTTTTCACATTAACATGATTGTACATGCATTCATGACATTTTTTGGGTAAAATTGAGCTATAAATGGGAATTGTGGATTTTATTGTCTTGAAAATTTAAATTGGGTTGTATTAACATTGAT
>JANKOD010039594.1:0-14186 GCA_026284645.1 Erythroxylum acuminatum | reverse complement strand
GTACCATTTGAATAGCAAAGAAGCGCTTTAATAACTTCCAATAAATGTCACTAAGCAAGTGCATAATCTGACATAATTTTTGGACATTAAATGTAGCTAAATAATACAAGAAAATTAAAGATTACCGACGGAAAATTAGCGATGGAACTTCAATTCCGTCAATAAACTTGTAGGGTCGGCAGTGTTTTTAAATTTATGATCAAACGACGTCGTTTGATAATTAATAAAAACCTAACACCCGAAGCCACCCCCGGTTGTCTTTTCTAGTTTTTCGATTGCTTTTGTTTTCTCCTCCAGGCATCTTCTTCCATCTGTTGATCTTCTTTCATTCTTCCATTGCTTCCATTGTGCTGGGTTTTTATTGTAACATACCACACCCATAAGACATATTCTCGAAAGCATTAGAGAATATTCAAGATATACACTACGGACATGATATGTTAGCAAACGATTCAAAAAGATTTCCCACCTTACACATAATATCATATAGCACAGAGGCATTTTAATTAACAAATTTCTAGAGTTCGGCCTAAATTTTAGAACTTTTCCGCATTCAACCCGTTCGAAAACATTTCAAGAAAGCTTAGTTTTCCTCTTTAATGATATCAGTAAAGATGTATAACAAAACATTTATATTATCCTATTTATCAATTCTCACATTCGTAAACATTTTCAGTATCTAATAACAAAAAAATTAATAGAACCTTTCATTATATTACTAGCAAACACGTACATCAGGAAATAATTTAGTCATAGCACAAATATATGTATATCTTGAACAATAGCATACAGAAATACAGCAAGCCACATATATCAGTTACATAGTTATTTACACACTATATACAATGTAGCAACGTGTTGTGATATGTAGATGCAAAACTACTACTAGACTCTGAAGATTCAATTGATCGGACCTTTGAGCCATAACTTTCAAAACATAGGAGTTACACTCCAACAAACCCTAAACCTCTCCTAAATCTATAAAAAAATATTTCAATTTTGATAAGTTTTGCGAACTCAATGAATGAACCATCATCGATGCACTCAGCAAACCATATCACATAGGACCGTTCAAATCAACATACCACATAACCAATAATATCAAGTTACATTTCAATAATGCACATCAACCTAGGCGGAACTCAAGTAAATAATATCACATTTTTAAAAAAATCAAATTGTATTTCACAACCACAATGCAATTTAATCAAACATGTATATGAAAAGGCAAATACGCTTTCATTCTTATTTCTTTGTGTTGTGATAAAATATGTCAATTCATGCCCCAAGTTTCAAACAAATTTCTACTGGCCAGCTTCACGAGCATATTATAGCCCTGATCACATTACAAGCATTATAGGCTTAATCACATTACGAGCATTAAACCCTGAGTTCTTATTATAAGCCTTTGGCCCTGATTACGAGCTTTTCTCCTTGAATGTTTGCGTGTTGGTCATTTTGATCACAAATCTCATTATCTGATCATGAATGTCAAATGCAATTATATGAATCATCTTATATATCATTTTCTTCTATCAATAACTGATTGTCCAAAATTCACAATCAATTCAATTCAAATAAGCATTTCACAATTATTCACTTAGTCAGCAATTGACAATAAAATAAAAAACACTTCCATATATAGTCTCGAATATCAAACTTCTAGAACCAACAATATCTAGAAATGTAACAATCATATAAACAACAATTCAATAACTGACATTTAACTAAAAATAAATCAATCATAATAAGAAACATCTAGGCTAACTCACAGAACAAACAAGCTATTGCTTCAACATCCCGACAATATCTGGGTATTGATAATGACTCTGACAGCTTATTAGACATGCATATGAACATCGATCACTAATAACGAATAGAGAGAATATGTATGCAATCCTTAAGTGAAATGTTTATATCCTTTTCTTCCAAATGTTCCTTTATGAACAAGCTAGTCTCTTTTAAACATAACTCTCTCTAAAAAAATACAAATACCATAATTCTTGTGCTCTATGAAACTAGACTTCATTAGTCTTAATATATCCAAAAATTACATGAATGAAATCTCCCCTTGGAATAAAATCCCCATCCAAATTTTGTGCTATTTCTGGTAAGAAGCAGACTGGCAACCAATGCTCAAACAAAAATAAATCATTATCAAGACATCTTCTAGCTAAAATGTTTTACATAAGCATTAATAAGACATCAATAATTATTTTTCATGTTTTATACTTTGACTTATTGGGGCTCTAAAGCCCTCAAAAATCAGAAAATAATATAAGGTTCCTGCACAGGGGTCTATCACAGGCAGTATTAGGGAAACAAGTATAACTCAAGCTATAATCACTATTTTATCAAGATCTTTTTGCAAAGGTCAAGCTAAGACCTATATCTACAACTTTTGTTCTTTGAGTTTCTACAAATTCATGCTCTAAAGGTATGTAAATTAGATCAAAAAGGAGAATATGGAATTGAAACCAAGATTTCGACTTACCTTGGTAACTTCTTTCCTTCTCCTCTTCTCTTTCCCTTTTTTCTTTCATTCTCTCTCTCTCTCTCTCTCTCTTTTTGTTTGTCTTCCTCTTCTAACCTCATGGCGGACCCTCACTCTTCCTTATGTTGCCTTTTACATCTATTTTCTCTAGAAAGTTCAAAGATAGTCAAACTAATCCATATGCCAGCATTTCATTGGTCTATGTGTCACCATTCTATTGGTCATTGTATTATTCTTCTATTGGTCCATATGTTACTAACCTTAGGCTCCACATGTCACTCATTTAAGCCTCCATATGTCACAACTTATAAGGCTACGCATGTCACCAATTGTAGAACTACACATGTCACCATTTGTAAAGCTACACATGTCACCATTCTAAAGCTCCATATGTCTCAAGTCTAAAGTGTCATTTGTCACAAATTTAAAGGGTCATTTGTCACCAATCTTACCATTTAGGAATTCTACTAAGCCAATTTATACAATGACTCCTCAAACTTCCATTTTTTTTTACAATTAACTCCAAATCACAAACTTAAATTCATCAATTTGTAATTTAATTCTAATTCATGAAAATCATACCCAACCATCCCAGAATATGTCAATTAAGTGCACATAAAACATTTATCACTTATTTCTTATATTTATAAATAATAATCTATGTATGAGTATGCTAATCTCATGCATGTATATAGAAAAACAATTTTCAAATCCTAACGCACCAAAATAATCATCTAGTGATATAACTTACTTTAGGTAATGCAATATGCATGAGCTTTATCTTCTAAACCTTCTAACCCTCAACAATTTAGGAGCAGGATATTACATTTCATATGGAGGTTGGTTGTCCATTTTTTTTTTCTCTTGCATTATTTTTTTGTGTTTGTAATATTTGTAGGTGAATGATTATATTGGATATGTTGAATTTAGATTGATTCATAACGGATGTTTATTTGGGTTGTTAATGACTTATTGTTTGTTTTTGTGTAGTTGTGTTGGTGAATAATGCATCAAAATCAATAGCTTTTAAACAAAGTAGTGTTGTTTTTCAATAGCATACTAAGTGTTCGATGAAATTTCTATAAGAGGATGATAGACATTATTTGTAATTTGGAATGCTTATAATGATTATGGAATGATATATATGTTATATATTTCTGTATATAATGATTATTAATAGGATTTCATACCTGAATATTAAGAAACTTCTACATATATTTTTGTCATATTGGAGCCTATTCTAAGAGCTTTTTCACCTGTTTTGAATCATCTAACAATTTTCCCTCTTATAGATATTTTTTGAATGGATATGTGCAATATGTTTCATTTCCTTAGTAATACCTACTAGATTTATTTGAGTTGGCATTAGTTTTGTCTATTTCTTG
This sequence comes from Erythroxylum acuminatum, assembly GCA_026284645.1. Classification (NCBI taxonomy): domain Eukaryota; kingdom Viridiplantae; phylum Streptophyta; class Magnoliopsida; order Malpighiales; family Erythroxylaceae; genus Erythroxylum; species Erythroxylum acuminatum. Next base: position 10,307 of record JANKOD010039594.1, on the reverse strand, counting down.
TAAAAAAAAATTTGACACAATACTGTTATTACTTTTAATTTCGGTACGTAAATAGTTAGCTTCAAATTTTGTTATCAAGGTGACTCAATATTTGTTAGTGTGTGTGTGTGGGTATATATACATATTCTTTTATTTACACAAGCTTCTCTTTATACTTTTCTTGCATAACTTTTTTACCATGAGATTAGTCTAAACTTATTGTTATGGACTTGATCTACAATTTAAAGGCTAATTATAAGATAAATAACATTCTACTTCTATATTGATTATATTTATTGCTTATTTTTCTTTCTATTGGTTTTTAGAATAAAATTGTTAACATAAATTTATCGAGGGATGTCAACATCACGAATAGTTTTCGATGGTGGAAATGAGCTTCGATGGGAGGAATGTGGCAAAATTCTCCTTAATAAAGAACAAATCGATACACAACAAATCTCCTCATCAAAGACTAATCACACCTTGCCTTCAATGGCTGATCTTTTTCTTCAAGATTTCTAGTATCATCCGAATTAGCTATCTTTTTTTACTATTTGTATCTCATTTTCTATTAGGAAGTTATTAGAAGAGCATCTGAATGTATATATTTTTGTTTTGTAAAGCTTACTCGAATCTTGAAGAGAACACAGATGGAAATTGAGGTGGTGGTGATGTCCGATGATCCGTACAAGATTAGTAAAATCAGTTGTTTTGGAACAGTCATCGATTGCAAGAACTATGTATATTCATTGTGACGATGGTGGAGTCATTTAATCAGGTATGATTGTGCTCGAATTTAGGTTCCTTATACCATTTGATTTAGATTTGATTGTTCTATACTATTTGTTCCTTAGGTAAAACATATGGTACATACAGTTCATCTAATTAAGTGATCTATATTGTATTTGGGAAATCATCACTGTATCTTCTACTAGTTTGGTTAAAGCTAAGAAGTTGTTGGAAGAGAGTGTCAATAAACCAACACTTGAGAGAAAATCTTTAACTATTTCAATTGATGTCTTCGAATGTGCAAGGAGCCTTGTTAGGAATCCAGACATAAGAAACTCCTTTACCTAGCTATCGAGTCTCATATCACTTGGAATCTAGAAAAATAATTATTTCTTTTTCTTTTCAAAGAAACAGGCATGAAACTTTATTTATTATTTTGTCTGTAAAAATTATTACACTTCTAACTAAAATCTTATATTACTTAGCATAGATCATTAAATGATATTACTCAACATATATCAATTTATTAATTGTTTTTTCTACAATAATTATATATCATTATATTACAAACTCATGTTAACACTATTTGAAAATTTTGTAACACCATATATAATTGTCAAATCATACAATTTTTAAAAAATAAAAAGTTTAAACATATGTAATATTAGCTAATTTTGAGTTTATATTTTCACAAATAATTGAAATGATTTGAAATTTTTGTTAGCTAAATTTATTTTTAAATTTACTATCATTTTCAATAATATTAAATTTGAATTTTCTCAAAATGATGCTCAATCACAAAATGATCAAGTCAAAGTTAGTCAATTCATAATTATAAATAGGAGAGTTATTTTATTCTTTAAGCTTTTGGTGATGATTCTGGTTTTCACATTTTAAAAATTCGTAGCCAAAGGATAGCCTTGTGGCAATGAAAAAAATAAACCATCACAAAAGGATGAGCCATTTGTGACGATTCCAACAAAATGTCGCCAAAGGCTTCTAATTAGCAACACTTTTTGTAAAACATCATAAAACACAAAGGCTTTGGCAACGTTTCTAAAAAATCATTAGCAAAAGCTGACTTTTCACGACAATTTTGAAATCATCACCAAAAAAATATTACAAAATCTCAACTTTGTTGTAGTGTATTAAGTTTGTTTGAGATAAAATTGTGAAATATGGTTGAGTAAATTATTTACTACAAGAAACTTATTGTATATGATATAATAATTAGACAATTTAAACTAAGAAGATGTTGAAGTAATTTTAAAAATGATTTACTTAAGCATTAATAAAAAATTATGATTTGTATTTCAATTTTCCACAAAAAAAATGTAAGTATCATTTTTAATATCTTGTTAGTCTTTAGTCATATTTACGATGCAATGCGCAAATGGATGCTGATTGTCGTGTCACAAGTTATTTGGATTTAACGTGTTAATTCTTTGATATTTAGGTAGAAATTTATTATCACGTTAGTTAAGATAAAGTTGTAGAAGTCTATTTACGCTGCCATCCCCCTTCATTGTTAGTTTTGTATTTCAATGTTGTACTAAGTTTTCCACAAAATTAGACTTAGATAGATTTTACGAAAATTTAATTAGTGGTCGGGTCGGCTGGACCGGCCTTACCAGGCCCAGCTTCAGACCTGGATATCGACGGCCCAACGACCACGACCCGTTTGGCCCATCGAGTATTAGACTCCCATGCAAACACTACGACCCACGTAAAGACCTAAACCTAACGGCAATCCCAGGTATATAAGGTACTATTCCTACCGGATTGAGGTACGATAATACAACCCTATTTCTCTCTGTTTACAGCAGCCAAAAAACCTACATCTAAATAATGACTTGAGCGTCGGAGGGGCCTCCCGGGAAACAACTCCCGGCGTGCCTTTGTTTATTTTGCAGGTGTTGGATAATCCAGATCACGTGCGATCATGGAGCAAGACGATGATAATCCGGTCCAGCAAAATCCGGCTGAACCATCACAGATAATTATTTGCTACCGGGATTTGGTGAACATTCGTGAAACGATTTTTTACTGTCACTAAAAATTTTTTGCGACAAATTTTGGTCTTTTAGGATGAAATTTTTCATCACCAAAAACATGTTATGTTGTAGGGAAAATAGGTTTTTTTTTATTGAATTTGAAAATAAAAACAAAAAAAGGAAATTAACTAGCCCAATTTATTTTGTTAATCAATAGCAAGTCAGAAAAATGGAAAAATAATGAATAGTTGCGAGTTGTGACGTAGATTCATCCATTTATGGACTAGTGACTTTTCCATGAAAGTGCCGACGATCACGTTTTTCAAAGGAATTGGAATTGTTAAGCAACGTAATTTATATATATCTTGTATCCAAGTTGCGTGTACCGTAAGCATGTATATCAATGTCATACACTGCTGGAACTAATTCTTTTCAGTACGAGCAAAAAATCGAGTGAAGTTGAGCCGGTGGCATTCAACTACAACATGTGCCCCACGGAAACAGACTTTGAATCCCTCTACACGATATCTGTAGAACAAGCAGTAGGTAGCGATACATAATTTGTCATCTATAACATTCATGATGCATGGGACTCAAAACATCAGCACCCACCAACCTTCGAAAGGTCAATCTAGTTAGTACTAATCAACCCGAATAATCAGGTCTACGCTAGACTAATTCATTCTTCCCCATCCCATTTTAGTTTTTCATTCAATAGTTCCTTACACGTAATGTTCTGTTATTGCATAGCACAGAAGGGAAAACAATTTCAGTACATTAGCTCGATTCTATTCTTTTATTTACTTATCAATACTATTGTTTTACAATGCAATAGTCTTCCATGCATAGTAAATGATAATGACAATTACCTTTTACCTAATGAACTGGTGTAGTTAGTACAATACTTTTAGATATTGTTCTATTGCAGAAACGGTCTAAATTAGCTAGACGGCTTCGGTCTAATTAAGGAGCTTCAAGTATGTGCTGCAGGTCATTCGTTAATTTAAACTTTCATTTAATCCCCAATAGGATCAGCGATTCATGGAGCTTGGTGCCCATTTCAATTCTACACCAAATTATGGTCAATTCACCACACGATCTGAACTGGAAAACGTACTCAGCTTTGCAGCTAGTGCTGGATTGAACTTTGACCATTTCTCTTCTATAGAAAACTCCCGTACAAGTTGTATATCTTTTGCTAGACATTCCACTGCCAAGAATTAATTAACAGTTATGACGTTATAAAGTGGAAAATTGTTTCATTCAACCGAAGAAAGATAACAAAATGTGCAGCATATTGAATTTGTAAGTCCATAACCTAACGCTTTGGAAAGAAAAATTAGTTTCTTATGTTGATTGTTAGTCTTCTGTAGGCTTTTACTTTCTATAACGAAAAATAGTATACATAAACTCAGCACAAGACACACTATTGCTCTCATTTGGCAAACATAAGGTTTATGGTCCGTTTCTACTTTATCTAAAGACAAGTATGCTTATTGGCCTTGTAGAACAAGAAAAAAAAAAACCTTCTTTTAAGCTTATAGGTATAAGTGTAACGTAATTAATAGGTTATCAAGCTTCTAGATCATGATAACACTATTAATTAATAGCGATGCAAGCATGATAACATATTTTTTTAAATAATTATTTGGTGACCTGCAAACTTTACCAGATAGAAATACAATTGAACGATAATGAAATCTCATTGGGAGATTTTAAATTTAAGTCTTTGTTACCATCTTTTTACTGATTATCTATTCATGTCCTTATAACTATATTGACAAAGGTCTCTGAACTTTAGATTTGCCGAATGTAAATTATAATGAGGATTGATGACCTTCCAAATTTATAAGAGAATAAAAATTATGGAATCATCAAATTTTTTATGTTGGAGAAAGAGTTTATTGATTCATATTCATAAGTTTGTGATTTGTTTATGTAATTTTACTTCTTGAAAATATAAAATATTAGAAAAAAAAGAACTCAGTATTATTGATAAAAATGAAAAAAATAAACATATCCATTCATAAATGAATTCATTCACTTACGAACTACCAACATATTATTCATTCACATCAAATTACTACTTCTCAATGTATAACTAATATAAAGTCATTTTAGTAAATTCATCCCTCAACGAGCTACCTACCTTTGATTTGAAACTAATGTGATATTTACTAATCTAAAGTCATTTAAGTGAATCCATCCCTCAACAAGTTACCTACCCCTTAATACATAACTAATGTGAAGTCATTTGAATCCCAGCTAATGTGAATTCATTTGAATCATTTAATGAATTATCATTAATCGGACCAAATTCATGAATCTTTATTTGTCATATTTTTGTCAAGCTAATTCTTATACTAATAAACTTGAAGGTCTAGGGGGAAAATTAGTTCAAATGAACCTACATACAATCAAGGACATCCTCTTTTCTCGAATCATTCCCTAATCATTGCTTATGACATGTTTACTAAAAGGAATTTCCTTTTTAGGTTTAGTAACTTCCTTACAGAGGAAAATGAGTTTAATAAGGCTATTCTTAGAGGTATATCTCATATTATTCATGGTAACAAAGCTTTTAAGTGTGTTAAAAAGCTAGGTTTAATTAAAGAGGAACTTAAAATATTAAATGCTAGAAGAAAAAGAAGCACATTCTTGAATGTACCAATTGCTAAGGATAAGCTACTCAAGATTCAAACAGAGTTCTATAATATCAAATGCTAGAAGAAAAAGAAGCACATTCTTGAATGTACCAATTGCTAAGGATAAGCTACTTAAAATTCAAACAGACTTCTATAAACCCCCTGAAGATCCTTTTTGGTTAAATGAGGAAACACTAGCATTATATTCCTACACTAAAGCTATTTTAAACCATAATTCTCTGCTCAGACAAAGAGCTAAAGTGCTTTAGCTCAAGGAGGGGGATGAAAACACAAGTTTTTTCTATAACTCTATAATGGCAAGGAGGAACTTCAATATAATATGTTCCTTAACTAATCCAAATGGTAAACAAAATCAATCCAAAGAACAGAGATAAGGTCAATTAACATAATCAAATTACATTTTATCTCCGATAACAACATCAAAATCTTGAATGGGTTGTCGAAACCCTCAAAATTTATTCTGATTCACTAAATAATTGTAGTAGTTGTAAAACCAAGTCAAATCCAAAGAGAACTAAAAAAAACTAGCTTCTAAAGTCCAATTTGTAAAACTAAGTGGGATTTACGAACAAGGAATCAAAATAAATTAACTAAGTATTAAAGTGAGTGATTCAGTGTTACCTAACTCTGATTCAAGAGAAAGATCTCATCCAATTGTAACTTTGATCATTGGTCTATTTACAATATAAGCAATCACTCTGAAACCTATTAGGATAGCCATAATATCCCAATTTTTCTTAAATTAATTGATTCAAAACCATTCTAACAAAAACTTACCACAAATTGATTGATTATGATAGTATTTTATATCAATTAAATGAAAACAATAAGCCAGCTTTCACCTGAATTGTACACGGGCATGTGCTTATATTTCTTTTGTTGTCAAATGAGAATGGGAACTTGAGGAGTTCTTCTTGTATGTTTATATTTCTTTTGAGTTGAGTATGATGCATGTGCTTACCTTTGGTTGGGATTGCTTGTTGTTGTTAATGTTAGATGAATATGTGGAATTTGGGAAGAATGTGTGTGATGAATGATTTGGAGTTGAGATTCAATGTTGTTTGATGTTGTTGAATGAGTTTGGAGTGGTTTTTATGGTGTTGGAAAAGGGTTTAAGGTAAGGGAATGTTAGGAGGGGTTTAGGAGCTTGAAAGGGGGGCTTGTAGGGTGAAATTTTTGTGTTTCCCGAGGGTTACACGGTCAGCCCGTGTAGATTTACACGGACCGTGTAAATCCAGCCCCTGCGCACCACTTCCACCCGAATTGTACACGGGCAGACCGTGTGATTTTACACGGTCCGTATATTTTGACCTCCTTAACGTCAGAATTTCAAGTTTTGTTCTTCATGAAATTTGTAGCTCTAGATGTCTTCTTTCCAACCGTCAAAGATTGAGGTCAATCCGATATCTAGAACGAAAGTTATGGCGTTTTTACCAAAGTATGTTCAATAGGAAATCAGGTTATGAACATGTTGTATTAGTTAGGCCATAGCTCCTTCGTCCAACCTCCGATTGAGGCGATTCTTATGGCATTCGTTTTCTAACATATTTTCCTACCTTCCCTAAAAATTTCATGGTAATTGGTTTCGAATCCAAGAAGTTTGATTATTTTAAAGTGAGTGGTCGGGTTGGAGAGTTCGATTGGGTTATGAGTTTAGTTTAGAATTTTTAGCATATCTTGAGCTATAGAGCTCCGATTGAGGTGATTCTTGGTTCTACGTAAACTAGAGACCGAGAGCTACCATTTTCAAAAGTCAATTGCAATTTTTTTGATCTTTGTTTTGTGGGTCGCCTTTGTGGCTTGATTGGTTGTTAGATTGAGGGCTTTTCGTGAGGGTTAAAGCGTTTAAAACCCGCTTATATTTATGTGCTTCGATTCCGAATCGATCGTTGGGCTTCGGTAACGGGTCCCAACATTTAACATCATCAATACCCATTATTTTCCAAAAAAGGCTTATTTTTAATACATTTCAATATCATTAGACTATAATTCCTATTTTGGATATTTTTAATTATTTCGGAGTTGGGCCCCCAAAGTCACTATTCAAGAGGAAATACTATTCACCTAGATTCGTTATTCATCCAGAAATACTATTTACCAAAATTAAAAATTTATATTCAAATGTAAGGAAAAGTTTAGGGTTTTACATGATAAGAGTGTAGTGGTGGATATGAAGTAGGATCTGCCTAAAATTATACTTATTTTGAGTTACGGGAAAGATGACTTACTAGTTGAAGACTCAATTAGATTCTCATATAGATGGAGACCAACCAATGCTCACCAAGGTGGGTAATGCAAACTAATTGGTAGGAAGTTTATAAGGGAGGACTTTATAAAACTGATAGGGCTTGACTTATAAAGCCTGTGAGTGGAACTTCACGAAAGATAAACTTGTTGACTTCTCCCAGTCTAGTCCTAGAAGGGAGCCTCTATTGTGTACTAATGATGAGAAGATTACTAACTTATCAGTTGTTAAGGAATGTTATCCTCCTAAAGGCCCTTTTTTTAATTACTTCACTAGTACCAAAGAAGTATTATCCCCATCCAGTCTAGGTGGAGCTATTGATCTCTCTATCCCAAGTTTTAAAGGTGATCCTTCATCAATTAATATACCTAGCTCCAAAGGTTTTGATCTTATTTCACAACATAAAGACATTTCCTCCTCAGTTAAAACACTCAACATTGTTAATATAATGAAGTCAATAAGGAAGAATTTCTCTAAAGGCTCAAGGAGCTTACTCCATAATGTCAATCCTGTCTTGGAATGTAAGAAGCATTAACTCTCCCAACAAGAAATTGGTCCTCAAAGACCTTCTCTTTGAAATAAAGCCTAATGTAATAGGTGTTTTGAAAACTATACTTAAGACCAATAAATATAACAAATTGATTTGTTTAGAGAAGCGCTGGGTATCTATTACTAATCATCAATTTTATCAAAATGGTAGGCTAATCATCACATATGATCTACAACAAGTGGATGTCTCTCTGGCCTTTTTTTATGATTAACTAGTGCACCTGAATTTTCACTTAACTCAAGAGAAGATTAGATTTTTTGTCTCCTTCATCTATGGTTATCAAAATTTAGCTTTCTAGAGGAACTCTTTGTGGAGAAAACTCAGAGATATACATTTTCCTATTGTATCCTCATTGATTATTTTAAGGGAATTTAGTAATACCCTCCATATATATGGAGTTGATGGCAATTTATGCTTGAGAAATTACAATTGGAAATTAAAAAATTATATAAATGATATAAAGGCAATTGATCCAAAATTTGAGGGTAATTTTTATATTTACACTATAGCAATAAGGGAGATAACATATTAAGAAGAAGCTTGATTGGGTATTGGATAATAAGGAATGGGTATTTAACTTCTCTAAGAGTAAGACAATATTTGGAAATCCTAATTTCTCTCCTTAACATCTGACAACATTACAACCTTGAAAAGTCTTTTGATTCCTGTTATTCATATGAATCTTTAGTGGTGGATAACTAAGAAGATATATAAAGTCATGGAATGTATTAATCATAAAAGGTGTTTAAGCGTACCTATATATTGATTTTATTTTTAAACATAACTTGTCAAAGTTTACCCTTAGATTGTTTAGTTTTTGAAGGGAATGGTTGTTGATTGATCATGAGTAAAAACTTTGAATGTTTAACTATTGTCATGGTTTTGAAAGTTATTTCTCTTTTCTTATGACTATCTATTCTTAAAAATATGGTTAAAGTGGAAGTGTTTTGATTTTGATGTTGATCTTTAGTTTTACCCGATAATAGTCAAATGCTAAGTGTGCGAGAACTTAATAAGTTCTTGATTGATTATATATTTATTCTATAATACTTAGTTATTAATGTTATAATGTGTCTAAGATACTTATTTTGGTTCATATTTTAGTTTAGTACAAGTTGGAGGAACAACAATAAAAATGAGTTAAATTCACATCATTGGTGTTGTTCTATTGATGTTCGATCTTATTTTCCTTTACGGAGCAAGAAAGAGATGAGTTATGGTGAATACGGGATAAAGAATGGAAGAACTAGAGTCACTGTGACTTATTCGGCCATGTATGGGAATATGTAACTCACTAGAAACATGTACGAACCCAATGATGCTATTTTAACCACCCTTGTGACCTATAAGTCTGTGTGGAGACTTACACAACCATGTAAGTGAGATACACAACCATCTTAATTAGAACTTGTATCTCCATAATTTCTACCTAGTTAACATACATAGCCACTTATATGCATGTTTAACTGAGAGTGGATAACAATGAAACCTTAGTTTTACACTATAAAAGTGTAATTAAGAGGCCAAATTAGTATAAATTAGAGACATAAAAGGAGGTAGATTCCTTCCCCTTTAGGAGTTATGAGCGACTAATCTTCTTCTTTCCAGTTCAAAGGGGATATCAAGGTCGATAAACATGTTTGGGCAGTGATCAATCTTAGTGATGTTCTTCTTAACTCTTGATACAACCAGCCTTTACAATGGAGTTCCACACCTTACACATTAAACTGACAAGCTACAAATGGCAAATAGTCCAATTAGAACGTAACAAGCTTCAAAGCTTAAACAAGCAATGCAAGCTTTTGTTCAAACCCAAATCACAAGTCAAGTACATAAGGAGGCCGAAACATCCATGGAGGAACACCAAGGCACGCCCAAGCTTGTAACTTTGTTAGAGGAGGTGTTGGAAGAGGCTAGTACTTAGTCATTTTGGGAAACAAGCTCAAGTCTTGTTTGAGGCACATTTTTTGATAATTTGAGCTTGTTATTTATTATCTCTTATTTTAGGCGCAAGGACTTATTTGTGGTTGTTCTTTTAGTTAGTAGCATGTGCTTTCACTAAAAGTCATATGACTTAGTTTTTTTTTAGCTTAGTTTGTTGTGAACCAAGCGTATGGGCCTATTAAAGTGTTTAACAAGGCCCA
>JANKOD010039534.1:0-14191 GCA_026284645.1 Erythroxylum acuminatum | reverse complement strand
GAGAAAACAAGGATAGCAACAGTGGAATCTTGGATTGCTCGGGGAAGTGACTGAGCAATTTCTTCTCCTCTTTTGAGATCATCGTCATCAAAGAAGGTTTGGAGAGCCTTTCGGCGCAAAGCAGCACAGAGATGGCTGGTGAAACCGCGACGAGTGTCTTCACCCCTGAAGTTCAAGAAGACATCGTAGTTCAATGGGTGAGAGGCCGAAGAAGAAGAAGAAGAAGCCATTATGGTTGAACGAAGAGTGTGGAAGCTGTCTGATAATAGAAAAATGGCCACTCATAAGCTTAAATGCATTATTGAAGATAATCCGTTGGCTTAAAGTAGTCTTCGTAGAGCTCTTTGTCTTGGTTGATTGTGAAGCTTCCACAAATTTTCTCACCAACTACCTATTCTGTCTTCTTCTATACTTGCATAGAAATATAATCAGCGTATGAAAATGGGGAGGTGATCCCCTGCCCAAGTTGGGGTGTACCACCCACCCCACTGGACAGAGTTGGTACACCCCAACTTGGGCAGGGGATCTGGGGTGATGAAAATGGTACTTACCTCACCTACCACTACCACCTTAACCTATACTTTTCTTCTTCTTTTTTTCACTTTTTCTTTCTTCATTACAAGTTCTTATAAATATTTAAATTAATAGTTTACTATAAACAACTTTATTTGTATGCAACTTAATCATGTATTCAATTATTATTATTATTATTTATTAATCTTCACATTATTACTAAATTTTATTTATAAAAATTATATTGTAAATTAATTTGATTTTTAAGAAAAATTATGCTTTTAAAATTCTATTTTATTTTCTTAAAATGATTTAAAATAACAATGAATCAATTCATCGGTCTAAATTTAAGTATTTTCAATATGTCAAGCTTAAACTTGAAGTCTCGCTATTCTACGCAAATTGATATTATTTTATTTAAAAACATTAGACCGTAAACAGGCTGAACCCAGATAGTCTAGACCCGAACTTAATTAAAAAAAGACGTTATTTTACACTTAATTTTAAAAGATTAACTATCTCTAAAAATAATTATGATTTTAAAGATAAATTCATAACTCTATTTTCTTTCATAGCAAATAATTATGAGTTTATTCAAAAAAACTTCATAATTTTATATTGGTTTGGTTGATTATTTTGTATTGGTAGGCGTGTTCGGTGATAGACCAAAAGTAATAAAAGATTGACGAATGCAAAAAAACTTACAAGTGCTACGTTTGTGTCCATTAAAATTAGGCTTTAGCATCAAAGTTAGAAAGGAATTAAATAAGCAAACACCTTCGTATAGTCTCTACTACCAACCAAAGGAATTGAGTTCCGTGACCAACCACTGGCTGAGCAGAATTTCAGGTTAGGGTGAGATACCAGCTTAGCTAAGCTTCTTGCCACTTGCACGCCAAGACCAAGTACAAACTCCCTTCTTCATCTATCTCTATCCACAAAATTATGAGCTTCCTATTTTCGTCTTCAGTATAAACAAAGGCTTGTGTGTAGAAATGAATAACATAGGAAACTACCAAGGGATGCTGATGGATTTACACCAAATAGCTACAACAGCAATAAGCTAAACGTGGAGATGTTTTTTTGGATATCTGTTTGCTTGTCGTCATTTTGGGACCTGCTTCACCTGTTAAAAACTTCAAGTTAACCCTTAAGATCGTACAGTTTTATTCAATTGACAACTAGAATTGAAAGATCGTAGTTCCCACCTCTTCAAGCTTCTCATGAAAAATCAGCTCCACTTCCCTACGAAGGTTTTCCATATCCACTGCAAAATCACTCCGAAATTCATCTGCCATTAGATCCTGTAGCTGCAGCCTCATCCTCTCCAGAGCACCATCCAAGTCACAGAAGTCCTTAAAAATCAAAGCTTCATTTTTACTCAGTCGCAGGAGATTCTTGATTGCAAAGAGGACCTGTATCAATGAGATTAGAGATCAATAATAAAGCAACGCCTGCCATCACGTTTGCATTTGTTCAGTAATTGCAAACTTATCACACTTATGGAATAATTAAATGGGACAACAATCAAAATGGTCACCAAGGCGTAAAGATTGTGACAACCTGCCAGTTAGGTAAGTCAACGCAAAAGAATTAGAGACCAGATGTGCCTGGCTCCTTAATTCTACTCACCTATCCTAAACTAGCCCCTGTTCAAGGAAATCGTTAGCTACCCTTTTTAGTTTGTTATCACCTCTGTTATTACCTCTTAACTGTTTCAGGACAAGTTACGTACACACTTCTAGAATTCCTTTCTTTGATTGCCACATATACTAGTTTGTTACTTCATATCTGAATATAAACATAGAGGTCCAGCTCTCTGATGACTATGGCCATTCTTACAACATAAATATTTTGATTTCGTTCTCTTGCTATCTTTTAATAAGGTCCCACATGGGGCATTGTTGAAAGTAATCAAATAGCCCCACAGAGGGTACCGTTGAAAGGAATCAATCTTTGAAAGGATCACGGGCATGTCTAAGCTGTTGAAATGAATCAATCTTTGAAAGGATCACGGGCATGTCTAATTGTCCTCTCAACTACTGTGAATAAACAAAACCTATTAACTGAATCCTCAACACTAACTATCCCATTTATTACCCTTCTGCATCGTCTCATGCAAACTGCACCAAACTATTCAACAATAAGAGCAGCTACTGTATTGCACCATGATTTAGACTTACCTTTTCCTGGAGGTCCAGGTCAGTTGACAATGTTAGATCAACGATGGACTTTATTAACGAGAGATTGGTAAAGAAAGGAAGTTCAGCTCTTTCTACAATCTCTAACTGACATTCAGCCAGATCAGCAACCAGAAAAATGGCTTTCTTGAGAAGTCTGATATCAGTGCTCGAGTTGCCAATTATATCCTAAGGACACAAATGCTGAAAAAAGTAACTGATATTGAATTGATGAAAGAAGAATGATTTGCAGTTCTCAAAAAGCCATCGAAATCTCAAGCTTTCTAATTCAATATTACCTGAAGCATCACATCTCCAGCTTCTGAAAAGAACAATTCTTGACCACCTAAATTGTTTCGTATTAAGGCTGAAACAGCATATAATGCTTTGATAGCTTCTTCTACAGAAGCAGATCTTGTCATCTTCATCAGTTTTGGCAGAGCCCCAAGTTCCAAGATCTGAGTGGTTTCAAAAGAAAAAAGTTAGGATTTTTTACAAACATTAAGAAAATCCACAAGAAAACATTACAGATTTCACAGATAAATTAAACATGGAAGATGAGACAAAAGAGTGACGGTGATAGTCAAGTGCATTCATCAATTCTCGAGATTACAGTAAGCACCTGTTTCTGAATAATTGCATGATTTTGACTGGCTTTCCCCAGTACCCATGCAGCAATTCTTCTCACGTCAGAATCAGAGTGATTAAGTTCTCGAATCAACGGACTAAAACCACCAAGTTTGCTTAAATCTACAATAAAGCAGTGTAGTATAATGTGAGGTACCTACAATAGCAGGAATAACAGCTTTACAAATTGGATGAATACAATGATAGAAAAAGCAATTCTGTGATACTAGTTAGTTAATTGAGGTAAGCCTTCATGTATCCTCTCCTTTTACGAGGCAAGAAGAATATTAAACGGTAAGTCATTCTATTTGTTGGTTACATAAATACCAACTCCTCTCACTAACGTCCTCTGACTTAAAATCTTATCTAACTCTCAAAATTTGCAAATGTTTCTTCACACTCAATAATGTTCTACGAAGTTTCACAATTTTCATGTTGAATGGTAAAAGGAATCTTATGGCAAAGCACTAAAAAACGCATTGCACTATGCCTAGTGCATGGTATATGTGGAATTGGTAAGACTAAAAATCAAAAGTTCCCGTAGCATAGGCACAATTTTTTTTCAACATATAAAGACTGGCGCAAGTTTAGGGAAACCAAGAACTTATCCTCACATGCTTTATATATGATTAAAAATTCAGACGAGATTTAAAGACTCATGCCTCTTAAGCATCACATTCAGTTGGCATTTAATCACAAAGGTCAATATCCCATATTGATAACTATTAGCAATGATAGAAGTAGCAACGGAGGGGTCACTATTGTCATCAAATGTCATCTTCAAGTTCACTATAATTAATCCATCACCCTTCTACCGAAATTCTACATTTTGCAACATTGTAACAACTTCAAGAAAATTTCTGAATGAGGATATAAGCAAACACCCTTTACAACTATAAATACAGTGCCAAACAAGCAAGGGTCAAAAAAACCCACAGACTTTACAACAGTCAGCATCGCCGTCAACAATAAAGTCAAGTCTTCACTAAGTTTTACATCCTTTTTATCATTCATGGTTTAAATTTGTTCAAACAAAGAAGAGATATAGGAGCAAAATCACTTCCAATCGGGAAAAAGTGACCAATCAGTTCAAACCTACCATTTGCATTGTCAATTGGCTCCACGAGGATAAGGAGCTCCTGCAAAGCCCGGTGTCGATCTTCCAAAGACAAAGACGAATTGTTCAAATCATCTATTGCAATTTGCATGAACTGAGCATCTGATGGCATTTTCATACTATCCATCAGTTCCTGTGTGAACACATGACAATCGTCACCACCAAAACATTAAGTTTCTAAACCACCCTAAAACATAACGCTTAAGAACAATAACCAACCTTAATCTCAATTTGGCGTTTCTTTAGGTCATCGGAAGATAAACGTTGCGTATCTTGGGCGGTTTCTTTCAGCTTTGCAGGATCAGAATGGCCTGATTCATTAACCACTGTTAGAGAAGAACACTGCAAACTTTGTTCGGTCATAATAAAATTAATAATTACCAATGGCCCACTGTAGCATCCCGTCGAGAGAAGAGAAGCCACCGTCAAGACCTTCATGGTCGGCGACGGAGGAGTCATCGTCGTTACTGGGGCGCATAAGATCAGTCTCCTCCTTCGCGGTCGACCAAAGCAGCCCACCGGATGATTTACTCTTGTTAATTGGTTCGCCGTTGGCGGTTCGAGCTACCGTCAACGTTAATAACACCGTCAAAACAGCGGCTAACACAGAGAGACGCCTCATGGTCAGAGCAAGACAGAAAGCTTAATCCACTCTTAGTTGGAGACTAGACCAGTGAAAGCAAAGACAGAGACTCGTTCTAAACTATGTAACATTTCGTTCGAGGGTGTAATATTTATTTATATATATATATAATCACACTACACGTCATATCCTTGAATCTACGCCGTTCATCTTGGATCTAACGGCTGAAAGAGGGCTTGATGACTCATATTTCGGCTGAATGTTATTCCCAAACGACGTCGCCTTTTCTTTCTAATTATAACAAAAAGTATAAAATGAAGGGGATGTGATTCTCTGTGCCAGCAACTCTGACCCTACCCTGTGTCACTTAATCCTAGTCATCTATTTATGTGGGTGTGCCAGTAACTCTGGCCCTCTCCTGTGTCACTCAATCCTAACCATTCACATAAATAGATGGCTAAGATTGAGTGGCATAGGGCAGGCCAGTGTTGCTGGCCCAAAAGATTTGAGGTCAAAATGAAGTGATTATCTAGAAAAGCCTAAGAGTGTCCTAAGTCCTAACCTAGTTTTAGGCTAAATATATTAATTTGTTTTCTAATATGATTTTATAAGAAATAATCTCTTTATTATATAAGAGTAAAGCAGACGTTATCAAATTTCACGACTTAACCAAATTTTAAGTAGACGTTGATAATGATAATATTAATTTATTTTCTAAGATTTTTAAGTCTTATAATATAAAATTATTAATTAAGAACACCCACTATTTCCGATTTACATTAAATTTTTTGTTTCAGTTATTATGTTTTAATTCTGTTTTATTAGATCTCATCTATATATTTATATAAGGTCTATATAAATGTGTAGATAAAATTTAATAGAACATGATAGGAATATTATAATTGGAACAGAAAGTCTGATTCTATGTTAATTAGTGCACAAGTTATTTTTATTATAAAAATTAATAAATAGACGTCATAAATAAAATTAGATAAAGATGGGCCTTGTGAAATGTGCATGGAAAGGAAGGCCCAATAAGGAACAAAAATGAATTGACACTGGCACGCTTTTTAGGTTAACGAAGAAGCTCTGGTGCTGTTCTCTTTTTTGCATTTAGATGCACAGACGGACATAGTTTTTACAGTCTTTAGTAGTAGCATAATAGAATTGATAAGACATACATAGAAGGTGAAGAAGAGAAGGGAAGAAGAGTGCGATAAAGATTAAGAAGAAGGAGGCATGGTGAGGCTTACTGCAGACTTGATATGGAAAAGCCCTCACTTCTTCAACGCCCTCAAGGAGCGGGAGCTGGATCTTCGAGGTCTGCTCAACTCAAACCCCTCACTCGCTGTTTACTTTTCCATTTCTTCAAGAGCAACGAATTTATGCCTCTCACTCACTCTTTGTTTTCAGGTAATAAGATTCCTGTTATCGAAAATTTGGGCGCTACTGAGGTACTTTTCTCTATACTATTTTTCTGCTTTCTTTCGCACAAAGAGTGCATTTTTATTATTATTTTCTTTTTTTTTACAGGATCAATTTGATACCATTGATTTGTCCGACAATGAGATAGTCAAGCTCGAAAATTTGCCCTTTCTTAATCGGTTGGGGACTTTGCTTATTAATAACAATAGAATTACTCGTATCAATCCCAACATTGGAGGTAAGTAAACTGGTGTTACTAGAAGACATACTTTAACGAATGTGGTTTTGCATTCTTGTCTGTCTTATTTCTTTTTCTTTCTTCTCAGAGTTCCTGCCCAAATTGCACACTTTGGTTCTAACAAATAATAGGCTTGTCAATCTGGTGGAGATTGATCCTCTTGCCTCGTTTCCCAAGCTTCAGTTTCTTAGTCTTTTGGATAACAACATCACCAAGAAGCCAAATTATAGGTTGTATGTGATACACAAACTAAAATCACTAAGGGTCCTTGATTTCAAGAAAGTTAAAAGCAAGGTGAGGGTGCTTCTTTCTTGATAAAGTTGTGTGATGAGATTGAAGTGGTATAAGTCACGCAAAGCGTGAGTTAGGTCTTAATGGAGCTTGTTGTAAATTGTCATTCATTGGATAAGATTTTGTATCGATAAAGTTAGAATATTGTGGCCTATAATTTCAAGTTACGTTCAAAAAAACTATCCTGTAAAATCAATTAATCGTTTTAAGAACCCTCCTGAGGACAATCAAGATTTTTTCCTTGAGTTATCAAAGTAGTTGGAATGTGAAAGTTTTGTAAGAACGTAATTCTGTAATTTGAATGTACTCCTTCATGGCCTCATGTTCCTGGGATATTAAATGGTTTTTGGGTCAAGTTGCATCAAACATCTCAATAGCTTTTAAAGAGCATTCTCTCACATAGTGATTTAATTTTCAATGGCTTCCATGTAGGAGAGAGATGAAGCAAAAAGATTGTTTGCATCTAAAGAAGCTGAAGAGGAGGCTAAAAAGGAACCTGTAAAGACTTTCACACCTGGTGAGGTTAAAAATGTTACAGAAGTTGCAGAGGATAAACAGAATCAAAAGGTGGCACCCACACCCGAGCAAATTATAGCAATCAAGGTACTGAGTTCATTATCATAAAGAACTTGATGATTTAGCGGTTATGATTATGGAAAGTAATGCAGTTGTCAATGGCTTCTTATTGCCTTTTCTTTATTTTGCTTTCATCTTATCATCTTATGTAAAACTTAAGTTACTGCTGTGCTCATAATTGGCAGACGAGGATGCGTATATAATAAGTCCTCTGAAAGTACACACAATGAGGTGGTGAATTTTATGCAAAATGAATTGTTGAAATTTATTCTTGCAATTAGCTTTAAACAATTGCTTGTGTGTGTTGTTCAGAAAGACAAGCACATTAACAGCCTTAATAGAATTTTGTAAACTTTCCCAGCCTTAGTAGTAGTTGTTTACATCAACAGTCTGAATATCTTCAGAGATTGCAGAGCGCTTGTAATGGATACTGCCTCTTTTGTTTTAACAATTTACATAAACAGTATTTATTATTTGTATAGAAGCATGGGTTTCATTTTTTGTTGTCTTTCTACTATGCAGGCTGCCATTGTGAATTCCCAGACCCTTGAAGAGGTTGCAAGACTGGAAAAGGTTATCGATTCTTGCTTGGTTGGAGGATTGCCATATTTTTCTGTCACAATTTTGTTTCATGATAAGGCCTAATAATAATGCACCCTCAATGATACAATGTGGCAGGCGTTGAACTCTGGTCAGCTTCCTGCAGAATTTTCATTGGACAATACCAGTGGTTCAAACACAGTTGAAAAAGAAGAGAAAAAGGTCAGTGATGGGGCTGAGGTTGAACCAAATAAAGACGAAGAACAAGGGGATAATGAAGCTACACCCATGGAACAGGTACCGTTTATCTTTTATTTTTGTGCAGAACAAATTAACCCCGTCATCTTGCTTCTTTTCTTTTTTCCTGTCCGTTGAAATATTTGTTTCTTTCTTGGTGTTTGCTTGAGTGAATTTCTTTTGTGTTCAGATTACTAGCAAAATTGTGAATTATGATCATAATATGAGCATTGCCTCTTGATATAATGTACATGGGCACCGGCAAACATGAATTAGGAGATATGATATTGATGATTAATGCATCTGTAGCAGTCATTGTACGTATGCTGGTCTTTGAGTCTCAGTAGTTTGCATTGAATAGGAAACTTGAAAATAAGATTGTCTAGATTGCAATGCCAACTACGAATTATGTGTGCCTTGTAATTTATGTCTTTGCTGTTGAATTTAGCAAATAAATCTCATGGATGTGTTAATGGTTGTCAAGTGAGCTTGGCATGTATTAATAGTTTTGTTGGTACGTTGTGGATTGTGGTAGCACATCGCTGATGATACCTGGGAAAGAAGGGAAAGTCCTAAAACACACTGATCAGGGTTAGATTTCTCTAAAAACCATTCTATAAGATACTCTGATTTGGTAAGTGCCAGATAGTTCTTTGGTCGAAGATTAGATCACCAAGTAACAAGTCAATATCCTGTCAAACATGGTCTTCCTAAGTGGATGATTTAGGAATGATCTCCTAACAATTTCTCCTCGCTTCCCCTCTCTAATATTTTGATGATTTTTCCTGCTAGTTTTTGCTTTGATAATCACCTTAGGTTGAAAAGTATGACATGAATATACTCCCTTCTTTCTGTTAATCAAAATTTCCTTTTCATCTTCAGGAGTAGTAGGTTTTTGTTTTATCCAAACCGTCCAGCGCTTTTCGGAATCATTAGCTCCAGAATGGAAGTCAGGTACCATACATGTCACTTCTGCCTGGAATCTTTGGCTGTATCATTATAACCTACCTCCATTGATCAGTTCTTCTTGCCCATGTAGTTTTTCTACTTTGTTAAGGTGTATGTAGGCTCACAATTGTATTTTGACTGGAGAAGGAATCTGTTTAGGCGCATTTATTTGATGGATAGATTAAATTCCCGCTTTAAACTAATGTTCTGGATATAAACGAGTTTGATTTTATGGCCATATGGCAAAAAATGTTGAGATATGGACATGAGAATGTGAAGGATCACTGGTTTGTTGTTTTCGTACAAATATCAGATCATGGTGTGTGGTTTGTCATGCATAAAATAGTCCATTTCCATGAGATATACACCTTGAAAAAACTAGACCAGTATATATATATTGGACAAAGGCTTTGAAGTTGTGAAAATCAAATATGTTTAGATGAAGTTGTCCATGAGTTAAAGATGAATCTGCGAATAATTTGTTTATCCAACTACGACTTTGTTATTGGTATAAAAAAATGAAAAATTAAAGATATATATTAAAAAGGAATAATATGTATAATATGTATTAACAGATATAATGGTAAGTATTAATACATATATTCATCAGTTCAAAAGATGTTTTCTTCATAAAATTTTGAATGTACTTTTATCTAATCCTCACTTGATTATAATTATTTTAAGTATTTCTATTTTATTTTTTGCTGCTTTTTTCACAACTGTGTTTGTAAATTAAAAAAAATGAAGAATAAAAAATATTCACATTTTCTTCTTTTTTTTTTGTTAATTTTTCTTATTCATACTTTTAACCTAATATTTTAATTTCATTTTGAAATTCCTATATGATAACCACCCTATTCTTTTTATTTTATTTTTTAAAATTTCATTAATAACAATTCTATTATAAATGATTTGATAAATCTTATTTTTAATGTTATTTAATATGAAATTAAAACTTCAAAAATAAAGGAAACTTTTTTTACTAGGTCTATAAATTACTTTATAATTCTTATAAAATATTTATACAATTTCTTGATGCAACTAAATAAACGAAAAATGTTAAAGAAATTCCTACATTTGTTGATTTTTGTATATAAATTATTTTGCAAATTTTGTCTTTCACAACTCTTACGCTTATAATTATGATAATATTTTACAAAATATTTGTATTTTTTTGGTGCAACTAAACAAAGCAAAATAATAAAAAGTTAAAAGAATTCCTTAGATTAGTTGATTATTTGTAAATATTAATTTTACTTATATAAAAAAAAAAGTGCTCGTATAAACTTCATATCACTATGTAACAAGCATTGGATAGGCATATGGCATGCATATATATATATATATATAACAGATTTTATTAACAGTACTGACACCAAAGTCATGGACCAATCTCCATGAACCACAAACTTCCACTTAAGTCACACATGACCTTAAGCTTCAACATAAAATACAATAATGTCTTACAACTGGAAGATTCTTATTTAAGTATGCGGCTATAAGCAAGCAGACGTATACATCCAGGTTCTGTAGATTCTGATGTAATGTAAACAACTGGCGTTCTTCAACATGAACACAGGTATTCTTCGTCAAGAATTCAGCCATTTCTTTTACTACTATAGGGAGAGCTTTATCACCATATAAGTAGAAGAGTACTTTTCTTTCTTCCTAGTATGAAACTGCTCCATGACTAAGATCCAAAGGACTCCTAACTGCATAAGCTTGTTCCAACCAATATCTTGCTCTCCTTAAACAAAACAAAAAGAACAGACAAATGACAAGTACAAAGTTTAGGATGAGTTTGCAAGTCAAGGACATCAAGAAAAATGACAAGTAAATAAGTTTAAAGATGAAAACCTCAGACTGAATTCTTCGTACAAGTTCTCCGATCGGCATGCGCGATTGTTCGCGCTCTGGTGCAGGCTCTTGTACCCTATCTCCTGCACCAGCAATAGGGTCGAGTTGGTTGATAGTCATTCAGAATCATCATAAACTTCTCCATCGTCAGAAAAATCATCAAATGTTCTCATATCAATTTGGTAACGTAGGATCCCTCCAAGTCCTCCAAACCCTCTGCAAAACTGGGAACCTTCCTGTGATTTGTTGGTAACAAACTCAAGACTACAACCAAACCTCTTGTACTCATTAGCAAACCATTCAAGCAGAGGCATCTTCTCAAGGAGTTCCAATTCAGTAGAGCTGGATCCATCCCTAAAACTGCTCTGGTTGGCCTCTTGCTCCTTGTTCAAATATTTTATTACAACCTCGCCAGTAGAGCTGTTCTTCAACTCATACCTCTGTATGTCCAAATTTTCCCATACTATAAGAATATCAACAGCACCCATCTCCAAAGCCTGCATTGTGTCATCCACACCAAAAACGTATTTCCCAGTATCTTGGCTAATCTCCTCAAAGTACTTGCCTATCAAGCGTTTCTCCTGTATAAACTTAACATTGGACAAAATTTCAGAAGACAGCTCAATTGCCTGATTAAAACCATTCTCTCCTCCGTATGAAACATCAGCAACATTCAGAATTTTAGCCTGAAGTCGAGGATCAAACATATCTGACTGACTTAGCTCGGTCTTGAAGTCAGCAGATCCAGCAAGTATTAATCCTGAAACATTTGGCTGACTGGTGGAGGAATTAATGAAAAACTGTGTGGCAAGCTCGGCCGTCTTCCTCACATAGTTGTGGCGCTTTTCCATTCGAAGACGAGCAAATCGGAGAGCTGACTGACCTCCTCTCCCGTGTTTCTTTGGCAGGTCAACACTAAATTTATGCAAAACCTCCCGGGTGTTACCACTCAGTGTCCCAAATAGGGTCCCATTACCATCCATGACAATGAAACCAAACTTGTCATCCGATTCCAGAAGCTCATTCAATGGCTCAGTGTGGAACTTGTTGTCACAGAGGTAAAGAGACGCATTGATGGGCCTAAAAGGTTCCAAATCAATGGTAACCTTCTTCTCCTTGCCATCTTCGGTTATAATGGTTCCAGTATAAAGCACCAGGCCTTTTGGAGGAACTCTGCTGTAGAGTTTGAGCCTCTGCTGAGCAGAGGTAATTGCACCCAGTACAGATTGCCGATTGACTCTGCTCTTGATGTTCGAAGCTGTTCCATACTCGTCGCTAAGCATCTTAGTGACACGGGAAATCTGATCACGAGGAGGCATGATAAGAGAAATCATGCTTGTCCCATTGCCACGAGCTGCCTCCAGTGCTTTTATGAGCTTTTTGATCTTCCATATCTCAATGTTTCTGTCAGTCTCACGGCCATCCGCCATTGTGAACTACACCATGAAAGACCAACAACGTCAGACATAACACATCACATGTGGAATCAAATTCCATACATATTCAGACTCAAAAATTGCATGGATTAGCAAAACCAATTCTAGGATGTTGGAATAAAACAGCGCAAACCAACTTCTGTCTCCTACAAAACCTACAATCGGCATAAAGATATCTTGAGAACAGAACAGAAATGAAATTTTGATACTAACACTAAACTAAACTAAAAGAATCGTTAAATAAACAACCGATCCTAATAAAATGGAAAAAGGAAGAACTTTTGCGGTATCAACTTAGACAAAAACAAAAGGGTACAAGTGAAAACGAACCAAACCAAACCAGACCAGACCAGACCAGACCAAGAAGGAAGGAAGGAGAAGCAAAGAAAGCAATTAACCATAGAACAAAAAGTGATTATTTAAACAAACAGAGGAAACCTAGACTGGTTCTGATCATAGCCAAAGACTAAGTAATAACAAGAATAACATAGAAAAGGAGATTATGAAGACAAAGAGAGGTCACTAAAAAAATAGATCAAACAGACATGAAACAGACAAAATCTGCAGAGGAATTTTAGTTAGAGATAAGAGGAACCTGTGTGTGTATAATATATACGTGTTTGTTCTTTACAATATAATACTAAAGTGAAATAAGGTCCCAATAGCCAAAGCACCAAAGCAAAGATGACGGGCGATATGAAATTAGGCACAGAGAAATGTAGAAGAAGAAAAAGAGTATATATATCAGTAAAACAACTTTACGTAATCCACTTGAAATCCTCCTGCTCCTCCTAAATGCGTTTGCGTAAAGCAGTGAAACTTAGTCTTAGTGGATCATAGGCCCACACTACGATATCATGATTTACTATTCGGCCCTATTTGTCCATTAAGATCCCAATTGCTAATAATTACTATAAAAAGATGCAAGTAATATTCTTGTAGACAGGAAACGGATACTCTATCCGGTCTTATTCTATTTAACTCTGTCCAATTAATAAAAATTTGTTGTTTTTATTTAAATTTTAAGTAACCAGTAACTTAAATATAATTGTCACACTCGTGACATTGTTAATAATTATTATAAAAAGATGTCAGTAATGTTTTTTCATCATGGTAGACAGGAGACAGATCTTCTATCTAATCTTACTCTGTCTAATTCTGTCCAATTGATAACACGTCATCATTTCTGCTTAAATTTTAAACAACTAGTAACTTAAATATATTTGTCACGCCTACACCAACTCACAGGCGTGACAATTAAGTCAGGCTTGCGAATCTTTTTTTATTTATATCATTTTAATTTTAATTATACTAATATTAGTTTAATAAAAATAAATTTAAATTTAAATTTAATGGCACTATTAATTTTATAAAAAATTAAAATTAAAATGACAAAAAATAAAATGGTTTGTTTCAAAGACACTTAAGTTACGTTTGTCGCGCATTTTTCTTTTTTATTATTTTAATTTTAATTTTTTAATAAAACTTTAAGATAAAAGTTTAAATTTTAAATTTTGAATAATTTATTAAAATTATTTATTTAATTTATATATAATTGAAAATATTAAATTAAATTTAAAAATTATTTATTATTATTATTATATTATAAAAATCGATTTTTTC
>JANKOD010039484.1:0-14198 GCA_026284645.1 Erythroxylum acuminatum | reverse complement strand
TATACTAGTCCACAAAATTAATGATGTTCCTAGTTGGAGTTTCATGAAGAAGGCATATTGATAAAACATTAAAACTAGTACACATTATGTTTATTTCTTATGAAAAAAGTAATTAATATCATAAGTTAAAGTATAAAAATAATTTTAAAAATATGATTTATTAAAAAATAAATTCACTGAACTGACCCGATTATGATGATCTCAAATGAAATATTACTTATATGTTTGTGAATTTCTTCATTATAATGGTTTTATAATTGATCTTTAGACTTAAAATTATCAATGTGTCTCATATAGTATTTTAAAAATTAGACCAGACTGGTCGGTTTGACCGGAATTAATACAAATCGGCCTAATTTTTAGTCTGGTTTGTATCATATAACCCTTATGATACCAACCTATTTTCTTTAAAAATCGGTTAAAATATAACGTAAATTTCAACCATGTAGGACCCACCATGTTTTTAAACATGTGGGACCCACCATAAATTTCTTCCCCTCTCTTCTTTAACTAACCGTTAACCATTTGAACATGCGGGACCTACCATGCATATGGGACCCACCATTAATTTCTTCTGAATTTAAATTATTATTGTTAAAAATAAATTACTATTTTTATCCTTAGAAAATACTAAATCTATTTAATCTTACCAATAAATTATATTTATCAAAATTTAGGTTCTTTACTTATCTCCTTATATTTTAACTGAATTTTTTTTAATTATTATTGTTAAAAAGTAATTGTTATTTTTATCATGAATTTGTTTATTAAATTGAATTATTAATTAGTATATATAAGTAATTTTGTTTGAGATAATTTAAGAATGTGTTAAAATAATATTTAAACTGTAAACATATGTTTAAAGGACATTGAAAAAAGTTAAAATAAAGTTAGAGTCCTTTCTATTGACTTTCTTTAAACATACTTAAACTTTTATGAGTCTTTAAATAAATGACAATATAAAATATAATTTTTTTTATTATTTAAAAATTTA
Organism: Erythroxylum acuminatum; assembly: GCA_026284645.1. Lineage (NCBI taxonomy): Eukaryota > Viridiplantae > Streptophyta > Magnoliopsida > Malpighiales > Erythroxylaceae > Erythroxylum > Erythroxylum acuminatum. The sequence continues at coordinate 13,204 of JANKOD010039484.1, read as the reverse complement.
TGTTAGATTCAATCTTATTCTAAATTATTAGATTTATTATTAATTTATTATATATAATAGAGCTTACTTATTCTTATAATTTTTACTTCTTATTTATTATATACAAGTTTTATAGTGATTTAATACTGGTCGAACCTTTATATCTTAAATTTTTTCTTTTACCGGTTTGATGTCTGGTCTGATTTTAAATAAGTAAATAATTCGAAAGATAAAGGAATAACTAACAAAAAAATCAAAATATTCATTAGCCCCACTAACTACAATATTTTCATCATCATCATCATCATCATAATAATTATTATTATAACTAAGTAATTATATAAATTATTTAAGGATATTTTTGTTCAACATATGCTCAGTTTTATTTCCAACCCACTTAAGAAATATAAAAATAAGAGCTGATGAATTTAACAAATAAACCCTTAAATTATATATCTTATATCATAATAACTTATTACTAAAAATAGATAAAAAAAATGGATGGTCATTCCAATGAACCACGCAACGTTAGTCTTTATTAATAACTAGTAAGTTCGGGTATTGATTATTAGTCTGACTCTTTAGGAACGTATTTATCTATACTGAAAAAATGTTATGTCCCTGTACTCTTAACATTTAACTTATTTATTAACTAGAAGGGAGAAAAATAAATGGGTTGAATATAAAAAAAACAGAGATACGGTAATTTTTGGAACAAGTGAATAAGTTGCGAGTCTTTATTACTAACTAGTGAGTAGCGGTACTGCCATTAACTATTAGTCATTGCATGGCTAGTGAATGTCATTACTCATTGCCAACGAACAAGTACGGGTATTGGTGCCAAATTGTAAATGACTAATAAATGTTAGTACTCATTGACAACTAATAAGGACGGGGTATTGATAATGGCAACGAGTAATAGTCAACACCTCTTTTTTAAGAGTTTGGATTCTATGTTTAATATTATAGTGTCTTATTTTGTACTATAAATTTCAATCATTTATTTACGTGAGTCCCACGTGAATTTCGTATAAATAAACGCGAGATTCGTATAAATAAATAACTGAGATTTATGAGATAAAATAATGCATCATAATATTGGACAGAAAATCGTGTCCCTTTCTCCGTGAGCACATCCAAGGCCTACTCTTATTCACCGGAAAAGATTCACCGTGTTCATTGTAAAAGACAAATAATCCAACGAGCTACTGATTGGCCGGATCAGCCGGCCCTGCTTGATTTTTTAATATATTCTTATGTTTTTATTTTTTACTTATTATATACCCATTAATGGATACCAATTAAACCTATAAGTATAAAATATTTTCTTTTACCAGTTCAATCAGCGCGGTTTATAAAACAGACAACGTATGTTGTTTTTACTTGCAGTTGGAGAAAATATCATCCCACTTGGATTGGTTGAGTGTAACCAATCATGTAAGCTCGTGGAAAAGAAACTAGTGAGGCTACTTCAACCAACATTCTAAATCTACAGTTCCAAGATCACTATTTGGGTGCAATTAATAGTATCAAACTAAGTTAACGTGTTAATATTCATACACTAAAAATTATAAAAATTATAACTTTTGATTTTTATAATTTTTAGTGTATGAATATTAAATAAAATATATGAATATTAAATAAAAATTATAAAAATAATCCTATCAGAATTTATATTCATCTAGTGTCAAATTGATATATAATAAATAAAATATAAAAAGAAGTAAAAATGAAATATTTTATGAAAATAAAAGGGAACACTAATTTTATTATTGGATAATTAAAATAATAAATCAAATTTAATAATTGAGTTTGAATTAATATAGAAGAAATTTCTTTAACTTAATTAATGGATAATTTAAAAATATTGTCATTCTAATAGTTCAGTAAATAGATAAATTAATTATATGATTAATGTTTTCCGGATGGGATTAGCGTTTAGTAAACCTCATATTAGCGTTTAGTAAACTGAATATATGCAGGCCATCAAGACCAAAACCGATGAACTTCTTTTTCTGCATGCACTAATGGATCCTGAGGACATCACTGATAAAGTTCTTGATGGTCTAGGTGAGGAATACAATGACATCATTCAAACCATCAATGCTAGGGATACTCCTATCTCCTTTGATGAGCTCCATGACAAGCTTATCACTGTTGAAGCTGATCTTTCTACACCAATCACCACCCATTTTCCTGCAACAGCTAACTACATCAACAAGTCAGGAGGTAAAAAGCAACATTACACTCACCATAGTCAGGACATACCCAGATGGCGCCAGCAGCAGTCCCAGCCCACTCATCACCACCATTTTCAGCACCACAATCCAGCCCATTCTCGATCTTCTCATGGTCAGATGCAGTCTCCCTCTCCCAACGCCTATGCTCACAATAACAATTGGATTTCATCCAATACTCAATACCAACCAAGACCATACCTAGGTAAGTGTCAGATCTGTGGAGTCCAGGGCCATAGTGCCAAATGTTGTCCTTCCTTTCGCATAGTCTCTGCTGGTCCTTCATCCTCCTCCCCAAGAGCCAACTTTGCTGCTGCATCCAACCAAGACCCGTGGATCCTTGATTATGGAGCTTCTCATCATGTGACCACTGATTTCCAGAATCTTGCTATTCATATCCCCTATACAGGCACAGAAGATATCCTCATTGAAGATGGCTCCGGACTTCACATTAGCCATAAAGGCAGTGGTACACTACATGCTGCTCACAGAACATTCTCCTTGGATAAAGTCTTATGTGTGCCTGCAATGAAACAAAACTTAATTTCAGTTTATCAATTGTGTGCTTCCAACAATGTTTCTGTTACTTTCTCACCTTTTTCTTTTCTTGTGAAGGATCTGACAACAGGGACAACACTTCTCAAAGGGGCACCTAACAATGGACTCTATGTATGGCCATCATCATTCTCTCCAAAGCTTGCCCTATCCACCACTCTAGCAACCATTCCTGATTGGCATTCTAGACTAGGACACCCTACAAAACTGATTGTTCAACACACTCTATATACGCATAACATTCATTTTAGTAATAGCTCATCCTTATCTTCTCCTCATTGTAATGCATGCATGATCAATAAAAGTCACAAATTACCTTTTTTCAAATCCACTCTTGTGTCTTCCAAGCCACTGGATGTTATCTTTTCGGATGTATGGACTTCCCCTATTTATTCTCATGACAATTACAAATATTATGTTCTTTTCATTGATCATTACACAAAATACACATGGCTCTATCCCTTACACAGAAAATCTGATGTGCATCCTATCTTTCTTAGGTTCAAAGCTATTGTTGAAAAATTCTTTGATACATCTATCAAGACCTTATACACAGATAATGGGGGAGAATTCCTAGCCCTCACTAATTTTCTATCCACACATGGCATTTCCTTTCGTACCTCACCACCTCATACACCTGAACATAATGGCATAGCAGAACGCAAACATAGACATATTGTTGAGACTGGTTTAACCCTCCTAAGTCATGCATCCATGCCCTCATCCTATTGGCCACAAGCTTTCTCCACAGCAGTCTATCTAATTAATCGCATGCCTACTGCCACTCTAAACATGTCCACCCCCTATTACTGCTTATTTCGCACACGGCCCAACTACCCAAAACTTAGAATCTTTGGCTGCTTATGTTATCTATGGTTAAAGCCCTACACATCTCACAAATTGGAACCAAAGTCAAAACCGTGTGTGTTTGTAGGATACTCACCTTCCCAAAGTAGCTATCAGTGTCTTGATACCACCACATCTCGCCTTTACACCTCTCGTCATGTCACATTTGTGGAATCAGTGTTCCCCTTTGCAACCTCAATACATACTTCAACCCAACCTTCTGCTGATCTCACAGCTACCTGGTTTCCATCTCCACTGCATATTCCACCAGCTACTCCTTCTTCTCCTCCAGCATCCTCCCCTCCCCTTGGGGCTGCCCCTGAGAGTGTGGCACTTCCTGTTGCTAGTTCCTCCTCAAGTGAAGATATTGGGCAAGCCCAAGAGCATCATCCTCCTCCAATCTCCAGTCATCCGATGATCACTAGAGCAAAGAATAACATCCGTAAGCCTATACAAAAGCTCAGTCTCACAGCAAAATTACAAGGTAATACAGACTTTGAACCAACCTGTATATCACAAGCTCTAAAGGATTCCAATTGGCGCAAAGCTTGCTCAGAAGAATTCAATGCCTTAGTCAAGAATGGTACCTGGGAGCTAGTTCCACCTGAGGCCACACAAAACCTTGTCGGATGCAAATGGATTTTCAGAATCAAGCGCCATTCGGATGGGTCCATTGAAAAGTACAAAGCCCGCCTTGTTGCCAAAGGATTTCATCAACGTCCTGGCATTGACTATGCTGAAACCTTCAGCCCTGTTGTAAAACCAACCACCATTAGAATCATTCTCAGCATTGCTGTCTCCAAAGGATGGGACTTAAGGCAACTAGATGTGAATAATGCATTCTTACAAGGCCCACTAACAGATACAGTATTTATGGCACATCCCAAGGGCTTCATTGATTCTGACAAACCACATCATGTCTGTCAACTGAAGAAAGCTATCTATGGCCTTAAACAAGCACCAAGGGCATGGTACCAAGCACTCAAGCAGTTTTTACTTCAGTCTGGCTTCACTAATTCACAATCAGATACTTCTCTTTTCCTCAATAATACTTCACATGGTACAGTTATCCTAATTGTCTATGTAGATGATATTATTGTCACAGGTGATAATCCTACTCTCCTCAACCACTATATCAGTCTTCTGGCTCAGAAGTTCTCTATTAAGGATCTAGGTAGCCTATCCTATTTCCTTGGCATTGAAGTTCTCCGGAATAACCAAGGCCTTTTACTCTCTCAAAGAAAATACATCACTGATTTACTATATGACACCAAAATGCATGAAGCAAAACCAGTCCTCACACCTATGGCAAGTCATCCTACACTGACTCTACACTCAGGCACAAAATTACCAGATGCAAGTGAATATCGCAAAATCATAGGGAGTCTACAGTACCTGTTACTTACCCGACCAGATATTGCCTTCGCTGTGAACAAATTATCTCAGTTCAATCATTGTCCCACCACTGAGCACTGGATGGCTGTTAAAAGACTCCTTCGGTATCTCATTGGCACTATTGATGACGGTATTCAGCTTTTTCGAAGCCCTAATTTGAATCTTCATGCCTTCACTGATCAACTTCATGACCCTCTACTTCACGCATTTTCTGACGCTGATTGGGCACCTATGGCTCCACTAGTGCATTTATCATCTTTCTAGGACAAAACCCAGTGTCCTGGAGCTCAAAGAAGCAGCGATCTGTGGCTAGGTCATCCACGGAGGCCGAATACAAAGCCGTCGCCAACATGGCTGCCGAACTAACTTGGATACGTAATCTTCTTGCTGAACTGCGAATCGGGTTGTAGTCCACTCCGGTGATCTATTGCGACAACATCGGCGCTACCCAACTGAGTTCCAATCCGATTTTCCACTCTCGCATGAAACATGTTGCTATCGACTTCCACTTCATTAGGGATCTGGTCGAATCTGGTTCCCTCCGGGTATCTCATGTCTCTGCAACCGATCAGACGGTCGACTGTCTCACCAAACCACTCTCTCGCCAACCCTTTCTCCGACAGAAGGTCAAGCTCGGTATTCGTCGACGTCTACCAGCTTGAGGGGCCGTATTAGAGATACATCTCAACTTCGCAAGACTCCACAAGCCCATTCATGCAACAGCCTAAGTCCACAAATACAATGTACACAATCAGATAAGATAAAGCAAGATTAAGTTTAAATGGATTTGATGTTATCAAAATCTTCTATATATAGGATCAGGTAGAATCAATTTTGAATACTCAATTATACTGTTATACGTGTATATAAACTGATACATCAAACATGAATAGATCATTCATTCCTCATATAACTCTATTCGTTATAAATACAAATCCATGAATAGAACAACTTGTGAGCTGAAACTGCTCAAGTCTTTATTGAGATCTTTGGGTGTGATTCATGATCATTCCATGTAGCTGTTTTGTGATAGCCAGGCTGCTCTACATATTGCACCCAATCCTATATTCCATGAACATACGAAGCATATAGAAGTAGATCATCACTTTTTACATGATAAGATCACTGCTGGTAACATTGTCACAGCACATGTGCATACTTCTCAGCAAATGGCGGATATCTTCACTAAAGCACTTGGGAAACAACAATTTCTTTACATTCTTCACAAGTTGGGCATTCATGATCTTCATGCTCTAACTTTAGGGGGAGTATTGGCAGATATTAGGTGGATATTAGCTGTAAATATTGTAATATTAGGAGTGCATTGCCTTTTAGGAAGTTGATTGTTTTAGGAAGTTTAGGCTTGTAATTGTATATATATACATCTTTGGGCACAATGAAAGGCGCAACGTTATTTTCTCCCACATAAGATTTATATTTTTATTTTCCTGAAATGATTTTAAATGTTTTCTGCTATCTTGCTATGCTTCCTTACCATATAATTTATTATCCCAAAGTACCATTTTGTTCGTATTTGTAAATCAAAATTTAATGATTTTAGGCTAACAGTGTATTTTAAATCTCAGTTACAACATATTAAGGTTCAATTTAAAAGCTTCAAAATTTTAAGATTTAATTTGTATTATGTTGTAAATGTTGAATTTCAAAATATAGTTTTGGCTAGTATTTTTTATGTAGTTTTTATCAAAACTAAACATTGATTGTGGTTTTACGGTTTGGTTAGGTAGTGTTGGTACTCATAAATATGCTTGTGGATAGGGCAACTAGACTTCCAAAAGTCTTGAATCTATATAACATTTATGTGATATTTGATATCAATGCAATGGAGTGAAGTTATGATTTAACTAAATTCTTATATACTGAATGAATGCCTGAATTATAATTTAAATGTTAGATTATTTTTAATAATGTTTAGTGGTCTATGTAATTTATTGAGCTATTTTTAATGAAATGGGTTTAATATAATACAATAAAATTTAAGAATTAGAAGGATTTTTTTAATAAATCTCTTTAAAAAGTAGTTGTTAAAAAATGAAATGTAAAAATGTTATCATATATATTTGATCAATATAAAATGAGAATAGCAAAAAAGAGAAAATTTTTATAACAAAAATAAATCTACTTTGTTATATATAGAAATATATAGATTGTTATGAATCAAGTAATTTTTTATTAACATTATTGTTTATATAGAATGAGAACATATAAATTGGTATGATTTAAATTTAAACTTTATTTTTTATTATAATAATTAATATTAGTTTTGTTGAGTGCCTTGAATTTTGGTGAACTGTAAATGGATCATAACCTGACCTGAATATTTGGGAGCTCGACCAGAAAGGAGAAAAAAAAAGAGATTAGTGCTGGCCCAGTTTGTGTATTTTATTTTTTTTGGAGTGGCCCGAGCCGATTAGGTATATTTATAATGTATTCGGTTCTAGGGTTTTAATCACTTGTAATAGTTTTCTCTAACGGAATAAGATTGCTCTCTCTCTCTCTCTGGACATAGATCACATTAATCGAACCATGTAAATCCTATGTGCTTTTTGTTTTTGTCTTTTCTCTATTGCCTTGCATTATTCCTAACAAGTGGTATCAGAGTAAGGTTTTAAATTCGGGCTTTTTGGATTCTGTTTTCAACGTTTGAATTTGTATTGCAATATTTGGGAGACTATTTAGTATGCTGTTTGGGAAGATGATGACTCATAAGTTTGATGTTGATAAATTCAATAGTTCGAATGGTTTCACTATGTGGAAATCATAAGGGGTCTTCTGGTTCAACAGGGATGTGCAACGATGCTAGATAGAGAAGATAAACTACCTGAATAACTGTTGATGGAAGAGAATAATGAAATTATGAAGAAGGCACATTGGGCGATACTGTTGAGTCTAAGCAATGAAATGTTGCGGGATTATGGGAGAAACTGGAAAGCAGGTTTCAGAAGAAATCTCTCATGAACTGTTTATATCAGAAGCAACATTTGTATACCTTGCGGATGACAAAAAGTATGCAGGTGAAAGATCATCTTGATAACTTTAACTGAATTGTCTTAAATTTATGAGGCGTTGGGGTTAATATTGATGATGAGGATCAAGCTATTATTCTTTTGTGTTTTTTATCGAATTCTTATGAGAATTTTGTTGATATTATGTTGTATGGACGAGATACTATTTCTGTTAGCAATGTGAAAGATGTTATGCAGTCCAAAGAATTAAAGAGAAAGGTCTCTGATTTTGGTGAAGATGATGCAAAAGCAGGTCTTGTTGTTAACAAGGGTAGGAGCACTGAAAGAGATGGTAGTGGGGGAGATAGGACACGTTCCAAATCAAGGGCTAAAGCAATTAAGTGTTTTCTCTGTAAAGAGAAGGGCATATAAGGAAGAATTGTCCACATCGAAAAAAAGGTAAACAAGAAGAAGGAATTAAGTAGTACTGGTATTGTTGTAGTGGTATAGGACAACTCCGATAAAGGAGATGGTAACGATGTATTGATTGTCAATATTTCTAATTTTACAAAAACTGTGTCATAGACACTAGTATATCTTATCACATGACTTTCTCGTGCGAATTGTTTCATTCATTCAAGGAGTGGAAAGACACAGTAAAGTTAGGTGATAATAAGGAGCTTAGTGTAAAAGGCAGTGGTTCGGTGCAAATTAAGATGCACAACGGAATTATCATAACACTTGATGCATGGTATTTTCTTGATGTTCGTATGAATTTGATTTCTTTGGGTACCCTAAACAAACATGGGTATGGTTTCTCTAGTGGCGACGAATAGTTGCAGATTCTGAAGGGTGCTTTAGTAGTGATGAAAGGCAAACTACAACATGAAACTTATATTTTGATAGGTAGTTTAGTGATGGGAACAATGCAGTATCTCAGTCCTTAGAGAAGCATAATGGCATTACGAAGTTATGGCATCATAGACTAGGTCACATAAGTGAAAAGGGGCTGGAAATATTAAGCAAACAAGGATTGTTGGATGGAGTAGAGACTGGAAAATTGAAGTTATGTTAGGCTTGTGTCATGGGAAAGCAACGCAGAGTCAAGTTTAATTCTGGAAAACATACCTCGAAAGAAATCCTTGCGTATGTTCATTCAATTTTATAGGGCCTTCTTCAGTTGAATCTTATAGCATATGTAGGTACTTTGTTACATTCATTGATGACTACTTTAGGAAGGTTTAGGTGTATTTTCTGAAATCCAAGGATTAGGTGTTTGGGAAGTTCAAGGAGTGGAAGACTATAGTTGAAAAACGGATTGGAAAACAAGTCAAGACACTCAGAACATAAAATGACTTGGAATTTTGCAATGCACTGTTTGATGAATTATGCAAGACACTAGACAAAAGGTATATTAAGGCATCGCACTGTACGACATATGCCACAGCATAACGGAGTTGTAGAACGCATGAATCAATCACTCTTATATCGTGCTCGATGCATGCAACTAAATGCTGGCTTGTCAAAGCAATTTTAGTTAGTACTGCTTGTTATTTGGTCAATAGATCTTCATCAACTACTATAGATTTTAAGACTCCTCAAGAGGTATGGCCTGGTAAACCCTTTGATTATTTTGTCCTATGTACATTTGGTTGTCCTACTTATACTCATGTGAATGATGGTAAACTAGAGTCAAGGGCAATGAAATGCATATTTCTAGGGTATGCATCTGGAGTTAAAGGGTATAGACTATGGTTTGCAGAAAAAGATAGAACTCTGAGATTTATTATTAGCAGAGATGTGACCTTTGATGAATCTGCTATGTTGGGTCAAAAAGAGGAGTGTGATAATTATGCATGTAATAAAGATTAAGGTGTTAGCTAGAAGGTGGATTTTGAAATTGAAACTCCAAACAGGACTACAAAAGATCATGTTCAATAGCCCAGGGAAGAAGAGTAAGATTCACAAAGTATAGTAGCAAGGATAACGAGGAGTGAAATAAGAAAACCTATAAGGTATGTTGATTATGCTAGTATTATTGATCCTAATTCTATTGCATATGCCTTAGCAGTAGGAGAGAATATTAATTCTGATGAACCTCGATCATACAAGGAGGCAACTGAGAGTAGAGAAGCATCAGAATGGTTGATTGCGATAAATGAAGAGATGTAGTCTCTTTAAAAGAACAAAACCTTGGATCTAGCACTTCTACCAAAAGGTGAGAAAGAAACAGGATGCAAATGGGTGTCCAAGAGGAAAGAAGGCATTCCTGGAGTTGAACCAACCAGGTTCAAAGTAAGGCTTCTGGACAAGGGTTTTTCACAAAAGGAAAAGATTGAATACCATGAAGTGTTCTCACCAATTGTGAAGTATAAAACCATTCGGTTTATTTTGTCCATAGTAAGAGCATTAGACCGTGAGTTAGAACATCTTGATGTAAAAACTATGTTCTTACATGGAAACCTAAAAGAACATATTTATATGTCACAACCAGAAGGGTTCCTTGACAATGAGAAACCGGAGCACATATATTTGCTAAAAAAATCCTTGTGTCACCACGGAAATGGTATAAGAGGTTTGATGCGTTCATGATTTCTCATGGTTTGGTACACAATCAATTTGATAATTGTGCCTACTCTAAGAGGCTTTTAGATGATCGTATGTATATTTGTTGCTATATGTGAATGATATGTTGATTGCTGCTAAGAGCAAAGTTGAAATTGACCTTTTAAAGAAGTTATTGAGCAACGAGTTTGAGATGAAGGATTTGGGTACAATCAAGAAGATTTTGGGCATGGAGATTTGGAGAGATAGGAGGGCAGATCTACTTTATGTATCTTAGCATAAATACATTAAGAGGTTGTTGTAGTTTTTTCATATGGATAAATCCAAGCCAGTAAGTATTCTGTTGGCAACACATTTTAAACTTGATACTAGTACAATACCTACTATAGAAGATGAGAATGATTGCATGAGATTGGTTCCTTACCCCAGTGTTGTGGGAAGCCTGACGTATGTTATGGTAAGCAGGTCTATCCAAGACAAACTCACTAGGAAGCAATTAAATGGGTTGTGCGATATTTGAGAGGAATAAGTAATATCTGTTTGGTCTATACCGCTAATAAAGATATTGGTGGTTTGGTTGGCTATACTGACTCTAACTATACCGGAGATCTTATGAAGAGAAGAACCCTAACATGCTATATCTTTACTCTGTATGGATGCGTTGTTAGTTGGAAGGCAACATTATAACCTATTATTGCCTTGTCTATGTCATTGACAGAGGGGATTTAAAAAAGTATATGGTTGCATGGTCTTATTGATAGTCTGGGATTGAATGTTGAAAGTCCTATCATTTATTGTGATAGTCAAAGTGCATTGGATTTGACAAAGAATCCTGTTTATCATGAGAGATTAAAACATATTGATGTATGATGAACTTTATACGAGATGTTACAGAGGAAAAGGAGTTGTTCATTGAGAAAATAGCTACAGAAGAGAATCCAGCAGATATGTTAACTAAGTCATTACCGATTGAGAAGTTCACGCATAGCTTAGAATTGGTGAATGTTCACATAACCTGAGGCCTTAAGGGACACGAATGACAAAGGAGTTTGTTCTTGTTGTCTGGTGATTTGAGAGAATTCAAGTTAAGGTGGATAATATTGAGTGCCTTGAATTTTAGTGAACTGTAAACGGATCATGACCCATGGACGTAGCTACACCACTGGGCCCCCAAAATTTTAAAAAATAAATATTATATATATACACACATATGATGATGAAATTATTTGGGGCTAGTGGTATATTGAGCCCCATAAAATTTAAAAAAATTAAATATTTGGGCCCTCTTATTATAAATTTCTGGCTCCGTCCCTGTCATGACCTGACCTGAATATTTGGGAACTCGACCTGAAAGGAGGAAAAAAATAAGAGACTAGTGTTAGCTTAGTTTGTGTACTTTTTTTTGGAGTGGCCCGAACCAGTTAGGTATATATATAATATATTCAGTTATAAGGTTTTAATCACTTGTAACAATTTTCTTTGACACAATAAGATTGTTCTCTCCCTGCTCGCAGACGTAGGTCATATTGGCCAAATTACGTAAATCTGTGCCTTTTTCGTTTATGTCTTTTCTCTATTGCCTTGAGTTATTCCTAACAAGATCTAATAATAATATTTTACTAATATTGTCAAATCATGTTTCATATCATTATTGTCACTCTTATGATTATAGAATATTGATTAACCTACGTAACTATTCGCCTAATAGGTTAATACCTAGGAATTGTTTATCTATCAATTTAAAATGAGATTAAAATATATTTTCTAAAAAAAGCAACTAGTAACTATCACTATATTAGTAAAATAGTAAGGCATGCGAAAAGAAACCAGTGAAATATTATCTATTATTGTTTAGAGAAAGAACTCACGGAAGCCTTTCGAAAAGATGATTGATACTTTTAAGGTTAATGTCTTTGTTCGGTAAACAACTTATCAATTATTTTTTAATTAATCAAAAAGTTTTAGACGTTTCACATATATTTAATAATTAGTTGATTGAGTTGATCAGTGGTTAAACTCAATCAGCTAATTTTAAAAGAACTCCAATATATGAACATTTTAGTCAGAAGCTCAATTAGCTTATTACAAAAAGCTAATTGTACTCTTTAATCATCATCTTCTGTTTCCTTTCCTTCCCTTTCTCTGCTTCTTCTCAATCCCAAAAAAGTGACCACTTATGTGACTGCTTGATTACGACTCCCACATTCAACTTTCATGTAATTCAAGCTTTCTATAAATGGGTCAGCATAAATGTGTCGGCCTAAGGTTGTGACATGTATCTTTCTAAATAAGGGATGGTAGGCCGGTTAGAGGGCCTCAATCACCATGGGCGACAAGGCAATGAATATTAAGAGCATGGTTCGGATTGGTTGAGAAAGAAAAGTCCTTGTCTCCCAAACATCCAACCTTCAGCAACCTGTTTTAATTCCTTCAAAAGAAAAGTTCTTATCTCCCAACATCTAACCTTCAGCAACCTGTTTTAATTCCTTCAAAAGAAGAGCGATCATTACATGGTAATACTTACGGGAACAGATCACCTGTTCCACAATTGCTGTGCCAGTACTGTTTCATTGCATCTGGTCCATATATTTATATGAGACCCACAAAAATATATGGACCAGATACAATGGAACAACATTGGCACAGTAATTATGGAACAGG
>JANKOD010039221.1:0-14231 GCA_026284645.1 Erythroxylum acuminatum | reverse complement strand
TGAATTAGGAAAAGGAAGGTCTTGAAGATTTACCCCCTTACCATTGGTTTCATTGGCTCCATGCTTGCTTGATTCCATAAGCTCCATTGTTGTTGCTTGTTCCTTGAAGCTCTCTGAATCAGCTCCCTTAGTCCTTGATTCAGACTTCTTTTCAGTCAAAAGTGATTTTTCCTTGGAGCTTTCGGATTTCTTGATTTTGTCCTTTGTCAAAGGCAATTCTTCACCCTTAATCTCCTCTTCGCCTTTTTCCTCATCTTGATTCGCCTTTTTCCTCATCTTGATTTGTGAACCGCATTTTTTTCCCACTATAGAGAGCTAATGCATTTAAACTTTTGGGGTTCATCACAGTGTTTGAGGGGATTGTTCCACTGCTCCTTGCTTAGTTTTTTCTCATATTATTTGACAATTGGGTGACGTAGGAATTGATGTTCTCGGCTTTAGTCTCCCATTGTTCCATTCTCTTTTCCAGTGCATTGAACTGAGCAGCGGTTTTAGAGGAATCCTGCTGAATGAGAGTGGCTATTGCATTGAACTGATTATTGTTCGAACTCCTTTCTTCCTTAATCAAAGTCATCATATTGTGCAACAGTTGGTTGGTGTCCTCTTTGGGTGGAACGGTTAGGGCTTGCTGTTGGTTTTGGAACTGGTTTGTGGAAGTACCAACTCCCCCTCCTTGTTGAATCTGTTCAGACCCCTTCCCTCTTCATTCCTCCAACTGAACCTAGGATTTGCCTTCCATCCCTCGTTGTAAATGTTAGAATAAGGGTCCCATTTCGGATTGGTTCGACCCTGATATATTGCAGACACCTTTTGATACCGATAGGGGCAAACACTGGATATGTACGTTACTGACCCATAAGTATCAAAACTAGGTGCAGTAAGATCCATAGAAGATGTTGGGCAATGCATACTCATATTTTTCAGTTATGCAGTGATGAAGGACAGCTGTGAGGTCACTCTATTCTCCAAAGAGTCAACTTTAGACTCCAAACTCTCCATTCTTTTGGATTGGGCTGTTGAAGCTCCCAACTCATGTATACCTCTAGTATCTCCCACACTGTACTGTTGATGATTCAAAGCCATCTCCTTGATCAAATCCCATACCTTTGTAGCTGTAAGATCAATCAATAAACCTCCCGACGCTGCATCTAACATACCTTTATCTTTACTTTTCAAACCATCATAGAAATACTGCACTAACTACTCGTCAGGTATCTGGTGATGGGGGCATCTGGATAGTAGATCTTGGAAGTGATTCTAATAATCATAAAGAGAGTCATCATAATCTTGTCGTGCCGAATAGATCTCCTTCCTCATCGATGAAGTTCTAGAGGCTAGAAAATACTTTTCTAAAAAAGGCTTCCTCATATTAGACCAACTATGGTAGGCATTTGACACATGCCTTGGAAGGCTCATTTATCACTCCCGTGCTTTCCCTTCCTGTGATAAGTGAAAAACCTTCCATAGCACTTGTTCAAGTGAAGCTCTCACCGATTTCATACTTTGACAGATAATCGACAGAGATTGCAAATGCATGTAGGGATCTTCTCCTGTTAAGCCATGAAATTTAGGAAGAGAGTTAATTAGTAATCCATTCACTTCAAAATTAACATCAGAATTAGGACAAGCAGTAGTAAATGGGTCATAATTAACATCAGAAGTTATTGCTTCGCTAATGGTCCTCCGTCTCTGATTCCCATTATTTTCTCCAACTCTCTCATGCTCCCCATTTCCTCCATTATCGTCATTTCTAGGTTGGTTAGCATGAAAGTTAGGATTTTGCATAAAAGCTAGGTTCTCAGCCATGATCACTCTTTCTATCGACTCACTCTCACTACTTGGCTGACTAGACTCTTCTTCCACAACTACCTTACTTCCCTCTTATTCTTTCTTCTCTTTTATAATCTTCCTCAAGCGTCTCTCAATTTCAGGTTGGAAAGGAACAAGTTTACCTTTTCGGGGCATGCACAGAAACAGTTCAAATGAAAGAAAACTTAACAAAATTTACTCACAAGCACACAAAGTCAAATAAAAGGTAAGATGTGATGGATACAAGTGTATAGATGTATAAAAGTATGTGTGAAGAGTAAAGTGTGCAAGCAAAATGTATGTGTGAAAAAGCAGCAAAGAAATGTTCAAAACTTTGTAGGTGTAAAAATGCTAAGTATTCAATGTGTAAAAAGTTCAGCATTCTATGTTTGAGTTTTCAAAATTTATGCTATGCAAAGAAATTAAAATCCTATACTATTGACAAGTATAACACTAAAATATCTAAAATTCAAACTAAACCAAGGTTCCTCACCTCACTTAGCATCAAAAATGACAACAGCTAACCTAGAGAACCAATTACTTGGTTCCCCAGCAACGACGCCATTTTTGATTCGAAGCCTTTTGTTCTTACCCTTGGAGGTCAAATTAAAAATTTAATTCCAGGGATTGCAATATAGAATGCAACCTTGGGTCATCTCACTTAATCAGAACCTAATGAAATGGACCTAAGCTAGCCTAAATGTCATGAAATGCAAACTGATTGAGCCCAAGTTTGCTATACAATTTGGCGACACTTCTATGACTTTTAATATACTTTTTGACTCTTCATTTTTTGTCACGGCGACACATCATCTTCGCCACGGCGAACTTTTCCTGAAGAATTTGTTGACTTGTTGAACTATCATTTCCAGCCTTCACTTCTTGCTCTACTTCTTGAGTCTCCTACAGTAAACAAATGGTAGTTTGCAGTATCAATTGTCCTTAGAAAATTAATTCAGTGCAATTACTAATTATTTGTGACACTTTTACTCTCAAACTACATAAAGTAAAGGCAAGCACTCAAGAGTCCAATTAAGCACAAAATCAAGAAATAAGAGCCAAGAAGTGTAACAAAACCATGAAAATGTCACCAATTTAAATAAGAAACTTGGGTTCAATTATAGAGATTAACCCCTAATCCTAATATAGAAGTAAATTAATTCACAATCTCCATCAAAATCTCTATTATTTTATGATGAGCTTTATAAAAAGGTACAAGATCATCAGTAAGACATAGATGAGCGAGAGAAACTCTTCTACATTTTGAATGGTATCTAAATTTGGCATTATTGATGATCTTGTGCTTTAATAATTAGGAAAGGAGTTCTATGCATAGATTGAAAGGATAAGGGGATAGAGGATCCCCATGTCTTATACCCTTACATTCTTTGAAAATCTCAAAATGTATTACATTAATAAGAACATGATAAGAATGGTAGTAACATATGCTTTGCTCTATTCTATAGAGGTATCAAGGAACCCAAAAGCTTTGAATACCTGAAAAAGGAAGGTCTAATTTACACAATCAAATACTTTATTGACGTTTACCTTTTTAGTGCAATTCGTAGGAGAATTCCTTCTTGAGTATGCTTTAAGGATTTCTTACACCATAAGTACGTTATCTCTAATTTTCCTGTCTTTTATAAAAGCACTTTGATTGTTACTGATTATTAAGTTAAGAACATTCTTTAACTTGTTTACAAAGATCTTAGCAATGATTTTATAAATGAAGTTGGTGAATGAGATAGGTCTATATTCTCTAAAGATGGAAGGGTTTGAGGTTTTAGGTATAAGAGAAAAAGAAAAGTCTTGCTAATCTCCTTTAAAAGCATTGTCCTATAAAATAATTTAAGAGTTACATCTCTTACAATTTGTCCAATCATTGTACAAGATTTATGATTAAAAAAATACATTAAGGCCATCAAGTCTAGGTGCTTTCATCCCACTCAATTGAAAGACAATATCATCATTATTTTTATCTTCAACTAGTTTGATGAGCTCCAATGAATCCACATTTGATATTCTATTAGTAATAAAGGTTTGCAAGTTCAATCATGAGCAGAACGAATAAAAAGTTTGTAGAAGCTGACAGCTTCCTTGAGAATGTCATCCTAATCACTTAGTATGCTACCATCTAGACCTCTAATTAAGCAAATTCTTTTAGTGTTTTTCCTAACGGTTGTGGAGTTGATAAAGAAATTAAAACATCTATGCCCATCTTTAATCCAATTAACCTTGGCTCTTTGTTAAATCAAAGAGCTATTCAAATCAAGAGCTCGTAAGTAATTCTTCAAATCTAGTTTTTCTTTTTAAAAAAACAAAGGATCACTAAGATTTAGGATAATTGAAATTAAGAAGATGACAACCTCTCTTTAGCAATATTAACTACAACTTTAATTTTAGGGAATCTAGTAGCATTAAATTTTTCTAGTGCTTATTATTGGTCTTTAGTTTTTAGATATAAATGAATTGTTTTGTTCTATAATTTATGGTAGCTAGACCATTTTTATCATCTTCTTAAAACCTATCAACATTAACCAACTATTCATTAAATCTAAAGGGATGGTGCCTGATATTGCTTTTGAATATATCATCAATTAAGAATGGGTTATGGTCTGAAAATAAAGCGTCTATAAGAGTAGCCTTACTTTTAGGTAATTATGTTAACCAATCATCATTGATCAAAGACCTATCAAGCTTTTTTCTTATAAACCAATTAGGATTCTGTTTAGTGCTCGAGGTGAAGCTATATCCTTCATGTTTTAAATCAACTACCCTTAGCTATTCAATATAGTCCTTCAATTCTTCATTGTAGTTCCTTATATTACGATGACCATTAACCTCTATCCTATATAGAGTTTAGTTAAAGTCTTCAATGATGACGCAGTGTCTAGAACATGTTCTTTGAATCCTCATTAAGCTATATCATAAACTAGCTCTTTGAAAAGCCAAGTTAAATCTATACTTCAAAAGATGAATATATAGGTCTTTTCTTTGGAGAAAATGTAGCTTTAGGTGCATACATTTAGCTTTAGGTGCATACATTTCTCATTAGCTAGCAATTCTTTAACCTTTATAAAATTAGAATTATAGCCAATAATGATTTTTACCATAGGAATGATGTTGGTGGCTAGAGAGAAATTTCCAATAGTGTTATAATCTCCTTAGTTCATTCACATTTTCAAACTTAAGTATAGTTTTTAAGAGAGCTAAAATTAGGGGTTTAGTCCTTAAAACAAAATTCCACAAAACATTAAGCTCGTTTGGGAATTTCAAACCTATGTCCTAAGCAATAATTTTCATGCTAATTTGCTTTTACCTTTGGAACCTTTTTTTTACTACTCCTTTGATTATTCTTACTGGTCACATTCATAAATTAGATCTCATCTAGTTTCATCTTAACCAGATTAGCTATAAATTGAGAACTATTAAAATGGTTATCATCTTCATCTACTTAATCTTTATTGTCCCTCATCTCAGCCATGTTTGCTTTAACTTAAAGGTATTAGAAGAATTTGCAATTTCATCCATTATATGTTCATATGTAGACATTTTCTCCATGGGTGTATCTATAGGGACCATACTTTCAGAGTCATCAATAAGAGCTACAGCTACAAAAACCTCTTTTGTTGTTATGAGACTAGATGAAGAAGGATAGATGTTATCTGATTCCTTATTGTTTAGCCTCGTAAGTTCAAAAAAGTCACCATTTTAGGTGATTTCCCCCATTGGCTTCAAGGAATTTCCTTGTATCTTGAGAGATGGCTTCCATGATTTTCCTTCTTCAACAATCTTATTAGCAACGTCTAGAATGGAGAATATAAACAATATTAAATTATATTTGGATAAGAGTGCCTCAGATAAGCCTCTATTTCTCCACTGGTTCATTGCCCATCTGTGGATCACTAGAAAGGGTAGAATATGTTCCATGAAGAACCTAACTAGTGTTGCTTCCTAATTATGAGCACCCGTTTGAAATATCTCTACATTTAGAGTGATAACAGATCTTTCACCATGCACTTTTGGAGGACAATAATGGAGGTAAGATCAGTTTGTTCCTTTACCACCTATTTCTAACTTTTACTCAATATGGGTTTTCCTAAAGTATGGAGGTATCCAAGGAGGAAGAAGGATTAGGAAAAGAACCGAGAGGAGAACTTTGGGATTGAGGAGCAGTTTGAGGTTGAGATAGAAGAGGTTGGCAGGCAAACAAGGGAAAAGTTTTAGATGTTGCAATTTGCATGGTTAGAAGTATTAGCTAAAAAGGCAAATCAACTTTTAGAAGGAGAAAGATGCAAACTACAATTACCTAAAATGGTAATATTGGGCTAGTTGGAAAAGAAAATAAGGAGATAAAGACTAATATACCTTTTAAGGAATGACATAGGTGAGAAGAGCTAGCTAAATGAGAAAGAACACTAAGCTAACTCTGAAGGATGGAAATAATGGATGGAGATAGCTGAGTGAAATAGATAGAAAGTAGGAGATGGCATGAAAGGGAAACTAAGAAGGAATTCAAAGGGAAATAGCTTAACTAGACTAGTTGTAACACCCACATACCCCTTGGGAGGATATGCAGATGTCACACAAAACAGTACTGAAACAATCCAATACACGCTAAAACATTGCCTGAAACTTAAGTAACATACATTTCATTTCATAGGTTAGGTCATATTCAGAGTATAGCATACACATTTGATCTACGGTTTGTCTTTGGGTTATTCCCTTAGAAACTGAATTAAAAATTAAATTTCAAGGATTGCAAAATAGAGTGCAACCTCGGGTCGTCTCACTTAATTGGAACCTAGCGCAATTGATCTAAGCTAGCCTAATTGTCAAACAATGCAAACTAAATTATTTAAAAGGGGGTTTTGGATCATTGATAAAACTTAACTAAATTGAACTAATTGAAAGAAAAGTGTATTAAAGGTATTTTTGGATTTTGGGAAAGAAAATTTAAAAATTAAACGATGATCAAATTGATAAAATCCTCTTGAAAACGAGCTTTGGCTATCATAGTTCAAAACAAATCTTTTTGGAAGCAAAAATCACTAAGTTTTCAAATGATGAACCTTAACGAACTCTTTAAGTCCAAGGTTTTAATCAATGAACTCCATTTCTTAAAACCTTGTTAAATGCATCGTAGTGTGTGTTAACGGATAAGCTAATGCGAGTGGTCAATTTGGGTCAAGCATAACCTCAATATCTAACACAACTAGGTAGATAAAAAAGAGTTAACACAATCACCAAAAATAAATATATGAGACTTCATATATTAAGCATCCAAGTTCTACATAAACAAATCCATAACACAATACATTGTTCAACACTTGATTGAACTCTAATCAAGAAAATCTAACTACAAGGCATAAATCCTAACTCAGGAGTTCATAATAATGTAGTTAAACACGACAATGTAAAAACTACTCCCCTTTGAAGCCTATCGAACTCAAGCCATCGCTACATCTTCAAGAGAAAATGGTGCTTAGCCAAGCATCACTTCGGGAACCCTCAAAACTGTAAGCACACCGATAGCATCCATGGCAGCAGAAGCAAATGATGAATGCGACGATGAAAAGTGGATAGAATTGATGGATGAAGGTGGAGAGTGAGAGGTATGAGTGTCGGCTGTGGATGTCGAGAGTGTCTCGATGTCTCTCGGTGGTGTCTCTGTAACCTAATTTGGCAGGTTTTTAAGTGATGGATCGGTGGGTCAGGTCAAATAGTGAGTGATGTTGCTAAATATGGTTTGGGTTTTCGACGGTTCACCGCGGCGACAGATCAGTTCATCACGGCGTACTTTTTCCGAAAGGTTTTTGCTCCTTGCTGGATTCTTCGCTGCAGCAAAATAATTAATTTTTGCCGCGACGAACTTTTTCTGAAAGTTCAGCCCAGATTCTTCATGTTTCACCACAGCGACAGGTCTGCTTTACCGCAGCAAAAGTCCTGTAGTGCCTTTGCTCTAGTTGGCTTCATTTTATCACATTGACTCCTTTCTCCTTGAGGTTCCTACAATCAATAATAGCAATTTGCAATATCAATTGTTCTCAGAAAATTAATAGTGCAATTAATATCAATTTGTAACAATTTTTACTATCAAATTACATAAAATACAAGTATACACTCAAGAATTAGGAGTCAAAAAGTATATTAAAAGCCATAAAAGTGTCACCAATTTATATAGTAAACTTGGGCTCAATCACACCCACATACCCCTTTGGAGGATATGCAGATGCCACATAAAACAGCACTGAAACAATCCAATACACGCTAAAACATTTCTTGAAACTTAAGTAACATACATTTTATTTCATAGGTTGGGTCATATCACATGCAAGCCTTAAATCCAAATCCAACCTATATTAAGGTTATTTACAAACCATCAAACAAAATACAAATTCCAATATGTCTCATTACATTAAATACAACTCAAAAACAAAATGAACATTTCCAAAACAAAACACAATCTCCTTGGCCACTGTAGTTGTCTTTATCCCAGTCTTTAAACCTTTTTATCAGAACCTACACGGAGGCAAAACCACCTTGTTAAGCATAAAGCTTAATAGGAAAATAACTAAACAAGATATAAATTGGTGACTGTTTCTAATAGTCGTCTAACATTCACATATACAAAATCAGATCACATCTCAAGCAATCTTAAATTGTTCATATTAAAGCGCAATCTAATCAATATGTATCTCAGAATATAATATAACATATTAAAACAGGATATATTGGCTTCAGAGCAAAACTTACAACTATCAGAACAGAATATCATAATATCATAACAAAACTTTAAAATACCAAAATAGAACTTAACTGTATCAAAACAGTATCTGATTATATCATAATATAACTTAGTTATTTCATAAAAGAGCTTGATTATATCAAAACTGAGTATGTAACATAATACAAAACAAGTTAGCCTGGTAATACTTTTTATAGAAGTGGGTAACGAGACCAAAACAGAAGATACCATGTTTGGTATCTGAAATAGAAGAGACTTAAATCTCTGAAACAGAAGACACAGAAGTGTCTAAAATCAGAAGACACTGGCCCATGATCGTGGCCAAGTTGCCATGATCGTGACAGAAGCATAAGACTTGGTCGGGCAGAAGTGAAGACACACAGAAAAGTCAAGTTTTGAGGGATTTTTCGAACCTTTCAACCCTAAAAAACCCTAAGGCTGCCTAAAACACATCAAGTATATGAAGAACAAGACAAAAGAGGAAAAAGCAGCTTCTTACATCAACCACCATCAAGAAACCCTGGAAAGAGTTCATCGACAGATTAAGAAAGAGGTGAAGGAAGAGAGACGTGGAGAAGAAGCTTACATGAATTACTTCCCAGAATAGGAGGTTTCCGATATTGTTGCCTCCGTCATTCGTTCAGATATGGTTTTTGGTGTATTTTAATTTTATTTATGTATAGAATTGGGATAGCTGTTGGGATTTTATGAACGTTGAGGAATGTGTAAAATCATCTTTGGGTTGTTTTTATCTTTCATTCAATAAAAATCTGATTGATTATGTTATTTAGATTCATTGTGACTGATTTATACACTTGCATAATTCGGTGATAGACTGAAAAGGTGAATCGAATGAAAAATAATTAAATTGGGCTAACAAGAGTTAGGTGATTTAATAAGAACGAGGAATCAATCAAATCGGTAATTGTGTGAAGAGAGATTTTATATAAGTTTTCAGTAGTCTAGTGGAAAACTTTAGATCTAATTAGGGTTTGGATAAATTGTGAGTTGAGAAATTGCAATTTTTCATAATCTAATTAGGGTTTATAATTTAGGGATATTGGTTATAAGTTGAGAGAGACTAATCGACTTAGGATCGTCTAGGACCAATAATCTTACAATTCATAATTAATTAGATTAGTGTTGAAGATAAGTAAAAATTCCTCTTTCTCTCAATTAGTAGTTCCTTAGGTTGATTCTTGATGTGTGTGTTGCAATTTGCTAATTTGTTAATATTTCACCATTAGCTCTTGAATTGAGCTGTTTGATTGAATCGACTGATTGAGTTACATCATTGTTTTAGTTTAGTTAAATTTGAATTTCTACAATTAGTTTTAGCCTTAGACTTTAGGATTAGATTAACCCTCCTCGTGGGATCGACAATTTAGGTATTACGCGAATGACTCGTGTGCTTATGGAATATCGAGGTTAAAATATTAAAACTATACATATCGAAAAACTGCAATCAAAGTTTTGGCGCCGTTTTTGGGGAGGCAATTAGTTTAGTTCTTTAGTCTAAGGCTTTTTCATTATCTTTCATTTTAAATAATAATAACAATAAAAGAAAAGAAGAAGAAGCTTGGGGTGTAAAGTAGAGACACATCAAGACATCTTAAAGTGAGAGTGAGACATCTGAAGAGATAGATGCCAAGAAGAAATGGAAAGAACGATGATGGAAGATAGATATTAAAGGGAGCAAGGAACTTTTGCGAATTACAATGAGGGAAGTAACGATCCTTATTGGAATATGTACACTACGGGGTGGTAGAACCACCCAGATTTCTATTGGTCCAACAATGTAAGTACTCACATGGGACACCAAGACATATCTGAACTTCAGTAAGATGAGTCTATTTCATGGGATTCCAAATTGGACAAAATCATGGATAAGCTCACAGACATGGAAGAGAATCAGAAGAGACTAGAAAATCATGGATAAGCAATTTATTCACCAGTTCTTGATATTCCTTATTTGAACATCATATAATCTTGGGTAGATGTTCATGAAAAGAACCTTATCCTTCTGATTAATGATGGCTAAGTGACATTCAACATGAATGATGTATTAAAGAATCTAAGGGATAGTAGCTCATTCAGTATAATTGATATGTTCGAATCTTCTAAAGAACAAAAGGATGAAGAACAGATGACAATAAACATAGAGTTTAAAGAAGCTATAAAAGTCTTTGTTCATGAAGTGGAAGAAGCAAAGGAGTTGAAGGTGATTAAGGAAGAAAGAGAGAAACTCACCTTCTTATAGGACAAACTGTTGGATTCGATGGAAGATTCAGAGAGTTTTGTTATTCCAAATTTTATTGACAATTTGTTAATGAAAAGGACATTATTGAAATTAATTGGTTTTCCCAACTTTATCAATATTGTCCTTCTGATCATTTTGTAATTTGTAGCTTACTTACAGACTACAAAACTGATGTTAAACGAGAAGGGTGGAAGCAAGCCAAGGATAATTGATCCTAGCTGAGTTTCCAATGATACAAGGTTAAACTAATGACTATAAATTAGCATGTTTAGTAGTTAGGTTTAAATTGTTGCGTAGTTAGAATTGTCTCAAATTTCAAAAATAAAATTTTAATGATTTGAAATGTCTTACTCTCTCGTAATCAATTAAAAGATAGGAAAACTAGCTCAGCATCAAGCACATTTGGTCTCCATCTCTGACATAGTCACTACCTCAGTCACCTTGACGGTTTTGTGTTCTAACCCTTTTCTTTTCATTTTTTTAGTATTTTCTTCTTATGTTTTTGTATATTGTGTTTTATTTCCCCCTATTTTGTTTATGTCTCCTTCTCACATTGAGGACAATGTGTTGTTCAAGTGTGGGGAGGGTTATGTGTTTTTACCTTGAGTGTGAATTTTGCATATTGTATGATAGTTTGTTTAGGTTGCATAATGTGAATTATGTAAATGCGTCAATGGATAGGACTTAATGGGATAGATGTAGCCTTAAACATAACCCTTTAGGTCACAAAGATTTATTAGCTTGTGAATTTAGTGACCTAAGTTACTTAGGGCTAAATATGATGGTTAATTAGGATACGATGTTAGTCCATTCACCCTAAAAATTTACCATGCTCATTTATAATTTTTAGGCCAATCAAATAAGAGACACTATTAGTACATTTTCATAAGAATGATTAGCTAAAACAAAAAGGTAGGTAAAATTTTGTGTTAAAAAAAAGAAA
This sequence comes from Erythroxylum acuminatum, assembly GCA_026284645.1. Lineage (NCBI taxonomy): Eukaryota > Viridiplantae > Streptophyta > Magnoliopsida > Malpighiales > Erythroxylaceae > Erythroxylum > Erythroxylum acuminatum. The sequence continues at coordinate 2,471 of JANKOD010039221.1, read as the reverse complement.
AAAAGAAAAAAGCAAAGAAAATAAGGTAGGTAAAATTTTGGGTTTTCGTACACTTGAAAAAAACAAATTTTTATACTGAGTTTTTGAATAAGTGATGTAGCACGCCACCCTCGCGGGGCAAGGACTTGGATATCACCATCGATGTCGGGTTCAGGTCCTGCGGGAGTGGGGTGTTACATTTATGTGGTATCAGTGTTGGACCCCGTTTTTGGAGCCCAACGAATGGAATCCTTAACCTTGTACTTGAAACCCTAAAGGGTCATTTGCTGTCATTTCATAAAGGTGGTGAGCGCACACTAATCAAATATCAAAATCATGAGTTGGACTCTTCATAGAAATTGTAACCTTAAGTCTCTAATTTACTTTGGAGCAAGAATTGCCTCAATCGGAGCTTTATAGCTCAAGATATGCTTAAAAAGCCTAAAAGGGCTCATACCCCGAACATGCTCTTCTAACCGACCTCTCCCTTATTTTAACTCAAACTCTCTCAAATCAACTCCAAATGATACCAATTTTTATGAAAATAAATATAAATATCTTAGAAATCTATTTGTCTAAGAATCACCTTAATTGGAGGTCGGGTGAGGGAGCTATTCCCAAAAGAGTAGACTATGTTCATACTCAAAATCAATTTGAACCTCTCTTGGCTCGATCACCATAACGTTCAATCTAGAAGTCGGATTGCTTTTGTTTTTGGAGCATTAGAAAGAAGACATATATACCTACAACTTTCATGAAGACCACAAGACCTGATTCTGCCTCTAATAGGGTGAAAAATCACTATTTATCCCGAGGATGTCCATTTAACGGACATACATGTCCGTTTTCGGACATGTATCGGGCTAAGGTGGCCAAAATGACCGGAGAAGGTCCGTTAAATGGACATTGACTAGCCAAGCAGGATTTTTCCACCCAAGAAAGTCCGCTAAACGGAAATCCATGTCCGTTTAATGGACATGGGGGCTCCCCAAAGTCCTCCAAGCCTCTCCAAAGCTTCCCAAAACCTATCCTAACACTATAAACACTTCCAAACTTCCAAAATTCATCTATTCCAATGCCATAACACTTCATAATCACTCATACACCAACTTCAACTCATCCCATTTCTCAAATCCCAACTCAAATGGTTCATCAAAACTACAAATTTCAAGCCTTCATTCAAGCCATCTCAAATACAAAACATGAACAGCATCATAAATTGTAACATCCATATCTCCCTATTCCGACATCCAATAATCACAAACTTTGTATCGTTGGAAAGATTAAAAGATCTTCTATAACTTTCAAGAAGACAATATTCATCAATTCTACCCATAAAATTCCAGAATTTCCCTTGAAAGCAGCACACATTCCTACCCATACAAAACTGAAAATAGCCATGCAAAGATTTGAAATTCCATGAACAACCATAATGCATAAATATCTCATTTGCATCAAAATAAGTGTCATACAATGCTTTAGTGGGCATTTCAAGCCACTTACATCACAATCCCAAAATACAACTTAACAAAAGTAACATTTTCTCAAAATGCATCTAAAGCATTGTTTTACAATTTCAAGCTTCAAAAGATCAAAATAACAAAAATGCAAATCGGAGTGTCGCCTTGATGCTCATCTCGATCACTCGCTAACTTGTTCGTCACCTGAGGTGGGGAAGGCGAGGGGGGTGAGCTTGCGCTCGTGGGTAACACGTTTATATCCGGTAATAAGTAAAAACCACTGAATTCATTCATAATCATAGCAATTTTCACAAATACCCATAAAACATGTATTTCTCAACTTTTATCAAACCAAAATCACATTTCTCATAAATCCTACATCCATTAAACTTGCCAATGCATCATATCAAATCAAACATCGCAAAAATCAATTTAACACATCAAAGTGGTTCGGGTGGATCCGTAACAGAACGTACTACACATTTCTCATAAGGGTCCTATGTAGCCGTGAACAGAATGAACTATCGCAAGTCCACCAAGTGGTCTTGCGTAGCCGTGAACTTATGGGAGTCCGCAAGGGAGCTCCATGCCACTAGCGGGCAGGCGGGAGAAGCCTCTAGACAAGTGCACTTGACTGACAGAACAGACCACCACAAACCCATATACATGTAATTTATGAACTTGAAACATGTGGCCCATAAGGCACAATTTGAAAACTTGATTTCATGAGCGTGTCATATATCATATGCATTTCTAGCATCATTTCACAATTCACACAATTCAACAACCAAAATCTCATACCAATCATAACCACCATTTTCAACTCATTCAAAAGCAACAATTATACAATTTGCAAAGCAATTTCAATTCATTCCAAGGTTCTCACACAACAACAAACATAGGGCAATTTCTCAATCATTTAAAGCACAATAAAAGCTCCTTTAAAAGTAGTTGGAAAAATCATTTATTTCATTTAGTTGAAAAGCATTTATGACTTATTAACACAAATATAAAAATGTAACCCACCTTATA
>JANKOD010039192.1:0-14235 GCA_026284645.1 Erythroxylum acuminatum | reverse complement strand
AACCAAAACCCAAGTAAAATCTCAAACTAGAAAATCATGGCTTACCTTTAGCTTCACCAACACAATGAGATTTTGGGATCAAAATGAAGCTCTTGACATTTTCCTCCCTTTTTATACTTGAACTTTGCTCCAACAAGCTTCCTATCTCTTGGAAATCTCAAACCTAGGGCAAACCTTCTTTCTCTTCTCTTTTCTCCACCTCACGAAACTCTCTCTCACTTTTTCTCTCTTCTAATTTCGTGGGGCTCTCTCCATTTGCTACTACTCACCTTATTTCTTCTTCTTCTTATACTACAACTTAAGTCTAAAGGCCCCAAGCCCATTTGATTCCCTTATCTTCTCATTCTTCCTCCTATTTCTCTACTAACATACTTTAGGCCCATTATCTACTCTTCCTTTCTTCCTTCATTTCATTTAATTTGGGCCCACTTCATTTCTCAAGCCCAACTAACCTAATTAACACATTTAATACATGCCATTTAATGCTAACTTACTTGATTCATTTCAATTTAATCAATGCTAATACAACCTATTTAATTTAATCATGCTTAATTAAAAAAAAATTCGGGGCTAACAGTTGAGCATATTACTAATATGAGAATTTGGAATGAATTAAGAGTAAGATTGAGCAAAAATCAAATAATTGATAAAGACTTGTAAAAAGAAATTATAAAAGAGAAAGAAAGTTGGAGACAAGTTTTGATAAGAATAGTTTATGTTGTGAAATGTCTTGGTAAATATAATTTGGCTTTTCTAAGATCCAATAAGAAACTTTACCAAAAATAGTAATGGTATTTTTTTGGGATTGATAGAAGTTCTATTATAAGGATCGTTAAAGAGGTGAAATACTTTTCTATTATTCTTGATTATACCCCACATTTGAGTCATCAAGAACAAATGAGTTTGTTAGTACGATGAGTGAATATATCAAATAAAAATAAATAGAGGATCACTTTTTAGAGTTCTTGAAGGTAGATAACACATTTGTCTAGACTCTCTGTGTACATCGTGTAAGAGGCTTATCCTTCTATAGCTAATATGCACAATTGTGCAAATATCATGCACAATCATGCTTGCTCTTATTCTTCAAGTCCTTCTTCATCTTTTCTTTAATTTTTCCTATTCCACTCACTAACAAACTTATTAAACAATCCTTAAAACATAATATTACGATCAAGTCCTTGGTTTAAAACAATCAAACAATTAAAACATATAAAAACATTAATGAGAACACAATTCTAGGTCTTAAACACATGATTATCATCTAAGAAAATACTTTAAAACACATTTAAACCTCTGAAAAACATATTATAATATACACCTATCAATCCATTACAAATAGGGGACAACCGAAGTTTCTTAAAAAATGGAGACTAGGACTAGAATTAAACAGGGACAAAATTAAACCAATTCAGTTATGTATTAACATCTACAATGTCCCTTTGGGATGTTGGATATAGTGGAAGGGTTATACCATATTGCTAGTTCATTAGGCAAACCAATATGCTAGATACCCAAACCTCCAGGATGAACATACTATGTTATACCAAGATATGTGTAAAGGTGAAAGAGGGGGAGGCGGGTGCCACCTAAGTCATTGCTTATTATGAAGTTGGATTACTTTGGGGACTTAGTGAGAGCAAAAATGTCTCTCTCCTACAACTAAAGGCCTACAATATAGAATAAAGCTTATAGACCTAGAAAAAGAATGTTTAAGTTAAGAAACTACAATTAACTAATGGAGCACATAGAGTTTTTGCAACCAAATGGAGCAAATTATACACAAGAGCATTCTAATTTCACAGAAGGACTACACTCAGATAAATATAAGTCAAACAACTTAGACAAATCTAATGTTGGAATTTTTTTTTGAAGTTGTTAATACTTTTTTACTAGATTTTGGGTTGATTCATGTTGTAGTATTAACTAAACCAAGTGACCATAGAAAGGAGAACGTAAAAGGTGGGGAAATGAATAAACCAGAGGAAAAGGAAGGAAAGACATAGAAATTGGGATTAGACAAGGTTCAGGATCCAGGTGAGTTATTAAATAGTAAAGAATAGGGGTTCATAGTAATAGGTGATACTATTCCTAATTGGTAATCTTATGATCTTTGTAGTGTTGTAAAAGTTTAGCTTTTGTTAATAAAATTCTTCTATTTTCGAGAAAAAAATAGAAAGTGATAGAGACGTCGAGATGATTAAAAAAACAGTGAGTCGTGGTGGAGGAGAAAGAATCTTTATCAATGGGGTCTCTCTCTTCCGCAGAAAATTAAAAAAGCAATCAAGGGATAAAGATCATAGGAAGAGGATTTTGGTTTCGTGGTTGTTAATGGTGGTTTTCATGCTACTTTATCCTTTTGCTTCGCCATAGAACGACCAAGGCAAATCATTAATGTCCTTGAAATGCTTCATTTAGCAATGTTGCTAACATATTTCTTCAGCGGGATGGTGTTCACAACAATAATTTGTGCTCTTGGTGTGGTTTCTTGCGATAATGTGACCGTCACTATGGTTTCAATGAATCGATAAAGTTTGTATTGTAAATTTAATCTTTAATATTCTTGAAAATAATTCAAGTCTAAAATTCACCCAAGATCATCTATGACACAGTTGGTTCAACTCCTTCAACCCTAGGATTCATGCTATAAACAAAAGAAAGAAATACTAACCTTGTTCTATGCTTAATATGCGTAATCTCTTTTTGATCGCAAACAACTTCTTTACGCAAAAGCTTTATCCACTCTCTCCTAACTTTTCTTCATTCTTTTCGAATGGTGCAAGAACATACGTTTCTTTGATAACTGTTAAGGTTACTTGACTAAAGGGAGAGGAAAAGGTTTTATTGATTATAATAAAACCTTAATGACTCTAATTTTCTTTACAAGCCTAATAACCATTATTTTAGGCCTGCCTCATATTAGATTCAACCATAGTAATATGAGACACACCTTTATGATTATTAAATTAATCTAACAATCTCCCACTTGACCCATGTTATAACTTGATGACCCAAAAGTATAAGTGTGCACCATATATTGAATATATCAAGTCATAAAACTTGAATGAATTGAAATGATGGGATCATAGCAATCAAAAGTCATCTAACAACTTGATTCCTTCCAAATATCACACAATTAACTCAACTTAAATTAACTATAATCAAGAAACACTGTAATTCTCAACTTTAATGTTATCTCAAAAACATAATTTGTCATCACAATAAAACAATGCGTGTACATAACATAATGTGACAACTAACAAATAAGCAAAAAATAACTTTAATTGAATTCATAAGTATCAAAACAATAATAACAAATATCCAAACATATGCATATACATTACATGATCTCATGCTAACAAGGACTTATTTATAATGCCCATCCTTTCAACATGGCCAGTAAATGTTTTAGGCAGTAATCCTTTAGTTAACCGATCCGCTACCATTATATCAGCTCCAATATGCTCAAATTGACACTTTATATTTTTGCACTTCTTATTTGACTGAAAATTATTTCAAATCCATGTGTTTAGCACCCTTAGAATACTTGTCATTTTTAGAGAAGAAGACAACTGCAAAATTATCACAATAAATTCTTAGCGGTTTAGCTATACTGTCGACAATACTTAGCTCTAAGAAAAAGTTTCATAACTACAATGCTTGAATAGTGACCTCAAAGTACGTCATAAATTTAGCCTCTATAGTAGAAGTAACAAAGATAGAGTATTTTCCACTATTCCAAGACATTGCCCCTCTTGCTAGTCGGAATAGATAACCAAAGGTAGATTTCCTTGAGTCTACACAACTAGCATAGTCTGAATTTGGATAACTGATCACTTCTAAGTGATCTAATTTTCTATATGTTAGCATGTACCAAAGAACTTTATTTGCAGCTTTCTAATGGTTTAATCTAGGATTACTTTAATATTGACTTACCATTCTAACAACCTGGCCGAGTACAAGTCTGAATATACATATTTACCCAAAAAAAAGTCTGAATATACATCAAACTCCCAACTACAATGCATAGGGAATAAATTCCATATCCTTTTGTTTCAAATCATTCTTAGGACACTGCATTTCACTAAATTTATTCCCTTTATGAATTGGAACTATGCTTACTGAGCATTTTATATCATAAATCTCTCCAATACTTTAATGATATATCCTTTCTGAGACAACCCTATCAATCCTTGTGCCTTGACACAGAATATTTCTATTCTAATCACATAGGATGCCTTACCCATGTCTTTCATTTCAAAGATATTAGAGAGAAAGTTCTTCACATCATGTAACAAGCCTAAATCATTAGCATCCAAAAGAATATCGTTAACATATAGTACCAAAATAATGAACTTCCTCCCACTAACCTTCATATAGATACACCTATCAACAGTGTTCTCTAAAAAATCATAAGAGGTAATGGTATCATTGAACTTAAGATACCACTGTCGAGAAGCTTGTTTCAAACCATATATTGACTTCTTTAATTTACACACTATATTTTCCTTTTCTACAGTCACAAATCCTTCTGATTGGTCCATATAAACTTCTTACTTCTAATTCATCATTTAAAAAAGCAGTCTTTACATCTATTTGGTAAAGCTCTAAATTATAATGAGCTACCAATGCCATAACAATTCTTAAAGAGTCCTTCTTCGAAACTAGAGAGAAGGTCTCTTTAAAGTCAATACCATCGTTTTGAGTATAACATTTAGCTACAAGTCTAACTTTTTACCTTTCAATATTACCTTTCGAGTCCCTTTTGGTCTTAAAGACCCATTTATAGCCCATTTACTTTGAGCCTTTAGGTAACTCAACTAGTTCCTGGACTTGATTATTATCCATAGATTTTAAATCTTCTTTCATAGCATTAAGCCACTTTTTAGAATTGTCACATAATCGCGGCTTTTCGATATGTGTAGTTTTAATATTTTAACCTCAATATTTTGCAAGCATACGGGTTGTTCAGGTAGTATCTAAGGTGTCGATCCCACGAGGAGAGTTAATCCAATCCTAAACTCTAAGGCCGAAATAAATTGCAGAAATTCAACTGTAACTAAGCTAAAACAATAACACAATTTAATGAATCATTTCAATCAACCAATTCAACTCATGAACAAATCACGAAATATTAACAAATAAGCAAATTGCAATGCACATACCAAAAATCAACCTAAGGAACTACCAATTGAGAGAATGGGGAAATTTTTACCTATCTCTAACACTTACCTGATTAATTATGAAATGTCAGATTATTAGTCCTGGATTATCCTAGGGTTGGTTACTCGCTCTCGAGTTATAACCAAAAAGCCCTAAATTATAAACCGTAATCAGATTATGGAAATTGTAATTTCTCATTTCACAATTTATCCAAACCCTAATTAGATATGAAGTTTTCCACTAGACTACTAGAATTTATGTGAGATCTCTCCTCACACAATTACCATTTTGATTGATTTTTCATTCTTATTAAATTACCTAACTCATGTTAGCCCAATTTAATTATTTTTATCGGTTCACGCTCTCAGTCTATTACGAATTTATGAAAATGCAGAAATCAATCACAATGAATCCAATTCACATAACAATAAGATTTTTATCGAATCAAGGATAAAAATAACCTAAAGGTGAGTTTAGACATTCCTCAATAACTATTCCAATTCTATACATAAATAAAAATGGAAATACACTAGAAAATAGATCCAAATGGATTATGGAGGCAACAACGATGGGAAACCTCCTGTTCTGGGAAGTACCTCATGTGGGCTTCTTCTCCACGTCTCTCTTCCTTCGTCTCTTTCTTAATCTCTCAATGAACTCTCTCTAGAGTTTTGTGATGGTGGACCTTCTTTATGTTCTTCTTGTTCTATTTATGTTCTTTTGTGTTTAGGGTTGAACTCGGGTTTTTTCGAAGTCTGAAAGGTCTAAAAAATTCCTCAAAACGTGAAGTTTGGGAATGGCTATGCGTCTGCCCAGCGTAGGCCACGATCGTGGCCTACATTTAAGCCTTCTGTCACGATCATGACCTTTTTCCACGATCGTGGGCTATTGTTTCGGCTCGAATGTCTTCCTAAACTCCTCCATTCTTCGATATTAACCCTAAAATACTAGCAAACACATTACGGTACCTCAAAAACATAATATTTAAGTTCAAAAGCTCGTACTAACCTATAAAACACTTAAAAACACAAATAATTGACAAACCAACACAATTCTAACCTAAACACATACTAAATGATCAGATTAATAGATAAACATATATCAAACTATGCTCTAAAACATGATGTAATTTATACTTATCACATCTCCACACTTAAATGTTTTCTTGTCCTCAAGCAAACAAAACAATAAACAACACAAGAAAACACAAAACACGCATATGCAAAAATGAGACAATGACTTCAACTTAGCGAAATAAATTTAACTATAAACACAATCCTTTCTAACTTATTAACAAGTGAAATTCGAGTCTAAGCAACTTGGACTAAATATACAATCTAATCAAAATTTTAATGATGAGTCTATTCACCTCTATCACTTGCCCACACATATTGATAATCATTCAGTCAAAACAAAAGTGTAGCTATTCCTCAGTAGGTTTTCATGAAAAATCAACTACTAAGAAGTTTGGTAGATTTTTTAATTTGAAAACATTCTTTTTGTTGATTTTTCTTTATGGGCATGAACCTAATCTTTTTATGCGGAGGCAAATATTTGTGATGAATGTCGATCCGATTACTAAACTAAGTCATGTTGTTATTAAGCTGCTTGGTTGGAACGTCATTATAGCCTTTTTACACAAAGGCACACATTTGTGATGCGTGTCGATCTAGTTACTCAGCTACTTCGCATTCTCAAATGGCTACTAGCTTTATTCATAACCCGAAGGCCAGTGGAATAGTTATTTTAGTTAAATTTTATACAACTTTCTTCTTTTTTATTTCCTTATTTTACACAAAATTTTGCCTACCTTATTGCTTTAGTTAATCATTCTCATGAAAATATACTACTAATGCTACTTATTTGATTAGCCTAAAATTATAAATGAGTATGGCAGATTCCTAGAGTGAATGGACTAACATTGTATTCTAATTAACCAACATATTTAGCCTTAAGTAACTTATGTCACTAATTTCACAAGCTAATAAATCTTCGCAACCTAAAAGGCTATGTTTAAGGCTAAATCTATCTTGTTAAGTCCTACTAATTGACGCATTCACACAATTCACGTCATGCAACCTAAACAAACTATTATACAATATGTAAAATTCACACTCAAAGTGAAAACACAGAACCCTCCCCACGCTTGAACAACACATTGTCCTTGATGTGAGAAGGGAACACAAACACACCAGGAGGAAATAAAACACAATATACGAAAATATAAGAAGAAAATACTAACAAGAATGAAAAGAAAAGGGTTAGGACACGAAACTGTCAAGGTGAATGAGGTAGTGATAGTTTCAGAGATGGAGACCAAATGTACTTGATGCCGAGCTGACTGTCCTATCATATAATTGATTGAGAGAGAATAAGAGAGTTAGTAATCCTAGATCATTTCAAATCATTAAAATTTTATTTTTGAAGTTTAAAACAAATCTAACTATGCAACAATTTAAAGCTAATTACCTAACATGCTAATTTATGATCATTAGCTTGACCATGTGTCATTGGAAACCTAGTCGGGATCAATTATGACAGGCTTGCTTCCACCCTTTTTGTTCAACATCAGTTTTGTAGCCTGTATGTAAGCTACAAATTCTAAAGTGATTATAAGGACAATATTGATAAAGTTGACAAAACCAATTAATTTTAGTAACATCATTTTCATTAACAAACTATCAATAAAATAGGAAATAACAAAACTCCCTGAATCTTCTTATCGAATTCAGTAGTTTGTCTTGTAAGAAGGTGAGTTGCTCTCTTTCTTCCTTAATCACCTTTGTCTCCTCTGCTTCTTCAGCTTCACGAACAGAGACTTTTATAGCTTCTTCAAACTCGATGTTTGTTGTCATATGTTCTTCATCCTTTTACTCTTTAGAAGATTCGAATACATCAATTATCCTGAATGAGCTATTCTCCTTCAGATTCTTTAATACATCATTCATGTTGAATGTCACTTGGTCATCATTAATATGAATGATAAGGTTCTTTTCATGGACATCTACTAAAGATTTTATGAAGTTCACGCATGGTATATTAAGATTTGGTGAATAATATGAGGGGTTTTCATCCTTTTCTTCATCTTCTTTCTTGATTTCTTGGTCTTCTATAAGGTAGGGTAAGACATGGTCTTCCACTTGTTCTTCTTGTTCTTCCCCATTTCTAAGTGTGATAGCCTCATATTTCTCTCGTTGATATAATTCCATATTACTCAGAAAGTCTTCCACACTTTTCTTACAAAATTCACAGGAAAATTTTCTTACTAGAATCTCCAGGTTGTGAATAGAAGTGACATGATTTTCCATTACTTGATCAAATTGCTCTTCCAGCCTCTTCTGGTTCTCTTTTATGTTTGTTAGCTTGTCCATGATTTTGTCTAATTTGGAATCCCATAAATTGGACTCATCTTACTGAAATTTAAATAGGTCTTGATGTCCCATGTGAGTACTTGCATTATTGGACCAATAGAAATCTGGGTGGTTTTGCCACCCCAGAGTGTACATGTTCCAATAAGGATCATTACTTTCCTAACCATACTAAGCCTCATTGTAGTTCACAATTGTTCCTTGCTGCCTATAATATCTATCTTCCATCATTGTTCTTTCCATTTCTTCTTGGCATCCAGCTCTTTAGGTGCCTCATTATCACTCTAAGATGTATTGCTGTGTCTCTACTTTATGCCCCAAACTTCTTCTCTATTTTTTTTAAAAAAACAAAAGATAGTAAAAAAGCCTTAGACTAAAGAATTAAACTAATCACCTCCCCAATAACGACGTCAAAAACTTAATTGCGATTTTTGGATATGTGTAGTTTTAATATTTTAACCTCAATATTCTGTAAGCATACAGGTCGTTCACATAGTATCTAAGGTATCGATCTCACGAGTAGAGTTAATCTAATCCTAAACTCTAAGGCTGAAACAAATTGGAGAAATTCAACTGTAACTAAGCTAAAACAATAACCCAATTCAATGAATCACTTCAATCAACCAACTCAAGAATAAATTATGAAATATTAATAAATTAGCAAATTGCAATGCACACATCAAGAATCAACCTAAGGAACTACCAATTAAGAGAAAGGGAAAATTTTTACCTATCTTCAACACTAACTTAATTAATTATGAGATGTCAGATTATTGATTCTGGACTATCCTAGGGTTGGTTACTCTCTTAAGTTATAACCAAAAGCCCTAAATTATAAACCCAAATCAGATTATGGAAATTACAATTTCTCAATTCACAATTTATCCAAACCCTAATTAGGTCTAAAGTTTTCCACTAAACTACTGGAACCTATGTGAGATCTCTCGTCACACAATCACCAATTTAATTGATTTCTCATTCTTATTAAATTACCTATCTCTCGTTAGCCTAATTTAATTATTTTTCATCGGTTCACCCTCTCATTCTATTACCAATTTAAGAAAATGCAGAAATCAATCACAATGAATCCAATTCACATAAACAATTAGATTTTTTATTGAATCAAAGATAAAAATAACCCGAAGGTGAGTTTAGACAATCCTTATCATTTATACTCCTATCTTAACAGCTATTCCAATTTTATACATAGATAAAAATGGAAATACACTGGAAAATAGATCCGAATGGATGATGGAGGCAGCAACGATGGGAAAGCTTCTATTCTAGGAAGTACTTCATGCAGGCTTCTTCTCCACATCTCTCTTCGTTCATCTCTTTCCCAATCTCTTGATAAACTCTCTTTAGGGTTTCTAGATGGTAGCTGATGCAAAAGCTCCTTCTTTCTATTCTTCTTGTTCTATTTATGTTCTTTTGTGTTTAGGGCTGAACTATGGTTTTTTAGGGTCCGAAAGGTCCAAAAAATCTCTCGAAATGCAAAGTTTGGGAGTGGTTGCACGTCTGCCGATTGTGGCCTACATCTAATCCTTTGTCACGATCCGAATGTCTTTTGTAAAATCCTTCGTTCTTCGATATTGACCCTGAAACACTAGCAAACACATCAAGGTACCTAAAAAATATAATATGTAAGCTCAAAATCTTGTACTAGCCCATAAAAAACTTAAAACACAAATAGTTAACAAACTAACACAATTCTAACCTAAACACATACTAAATGATCAGATTAATGGATAAACACATATCAAATTATACCCTAAAAAAAGATGTAATTTACAATCATCATTACATTTTATGACTTTTTTAAATAAGACTGGATCCTTATCAATGCTTAAGTCACACTCGTGCTCAAGTGAATACACCACATAATCATCTAATATAGCAGGTCTTTTCTCCCTTCTAAACCTTCACAGTACTATTTCTTATGGTATCACTTGATCATTTGACTATTATACAATAAGAGGAACAACAAATTGAGAAGAGAAGCTGGGTGAAGGATTTTCTACCTGAATCTCTTGATTATCCACTTTTGTGGTTCCCAACTCTTACTGATTTGTCCGTTTTCAATGAACCTAGCATTAATAGACTCAACTATTCTTGTACCATGGTTAGGACAATAAAATATGTACCCTTTGGACTTTTATGAATAACCAATGAAGTAACCACTAATGGTTCTTGCATCAAGCTTCCTACAATAGACTTGTCAGCTATGTCTGATTGTGAGTAATCTTTAATTTTCATCATGAATTCCCTTACGTTGCCTGTATGAGGTATTGATGAATTAACATTTTCAACCATTATCAATCACGTCAAGTTTATACCCAACCTTTTAAACTTTACCCAAGCCTCAAAATTTGTCCTTTCAGCTTATATACTAGTTTGAGTAATGGTTGCAGGCTTCTTAGCAACTAATGTCAAGTCCTTATCCATAATACCCAAATGAAATTGGATTTTTTTAGACCAATTGGCATGTTTAGCCCATTGAACTTGATCAGACCATTGCCCATAGCTAACAAATTATTAGAAACTGCAAACATAAAAACAAACTCACATATTAATGCTTTGAGTATAATTAATGGATTCAAACAATAATAAACTTATATATATATATTAGCTCACCTTTGGGTGATACTTAAATACATATCCTTAATCTATAATGATGCCAACAAAAAATATAGTATGCATGTTATCTTTAGATATACAAACATAGTCACCAAGTAGGTTGATAAGTCTCTTTAATGTCATTAACTAAAAGCAATGATCCACCTTTGAGTGATCTTCTAGTATTATAATTAATAATCTTAATTGTTCAAATCATCTTTTACATCATTTATTAGCATCATATAACATGAAGAATTGAAAGAATGTATAATTAAATGTCTAAATATCTTTTCAAGCAATGTCAATTTGGTGACTAACAAGTTTTCTATATAGTAAATAATTAATTAAGTATAAATTAATTTCGGGAATTTAATTACTTTGTTAAAAAATCATTCTGTAAAGTCCAAAACTAACAAGCTTTAACATGCATCAGATGACCAAAACGTAATTGCTTGCATATTAAACCTTTTTGACTTTTTAACAAAGAAGTCATGTTTTCCTAACATTCTTTAACATGGAAATCATGATGCCCATACATTTTAACCCCAAAACCATCTACTTTATAACCACGAAACAAAATCTTTTGACGGTAGGCTCCACGGCCTCACGAGCATAACTTAATTGACGCTTTATTAATCTTTCTATTTTTCCATTCCGAAAACACGATGTCAACCCCAAAAATTTTGCTTTAATGGTAGGCCCAATGCATATATCATATTTTCCAGAAAATTTCAATCCAAACATTTGTTCTTTTTTTTTGAAAATAAGAAATGAAATTAATAATAGAAGAGTTATATACAAAGTGAGAAGATAAGGAAAGCCCTTATCCTAAAAAGCAACATCAAAACGACTACAACAAGAGAAGTAACAGAGGACGGTAGTGAAATCAAGCTTTGGACATGCAAAAAGTCTTCAACACTAAAAAAAGTGCCACATTCTGGCCAACCACAAACTGAGCTTTAAAGGCATAAGGTTGTGCAAACCATGGGACTACAAGTAAGTAAACTGGAGATTCTTTGACAAAATAATCTCACGAACTTCCAAAAGGATCAAGGAGATCAAGCTTTCCTACGGTAAGCCCCACGCATACATCATGTTTTCCAGAAATCATGCAGTAAACAATTGATCCAAATACAAATCCAAAGCCTTTAATGCTGGACCCCATGTACGAATCCTTTATGTTGGTTTCAAAATAGCTCAAGGGTCGTGCTTCCCCGTATTGTAGCTTAGTTTTCGTGTACTTCTCCTGCCGAGTAAAAAAAAATCCCATGTCCCAACTCCACTCAGAGACAGTTAAATCCACCCTTTAATGTTATAACATTTGTTCGATGCAGTGATGCACACGCATTCTAGAAAAGACATGCAAGACAAGAACCCTACGTAATCTCCTACTATTGTTATACGAGGGATCGATTAATTCAACTTGAATCGATAGTTCACAGAAGTCGAGAATATCATGACTCCTGATATTAATTTTTTTATGAATGGCTTATATTAACTTTAATGTGTCATAACTTGCTTTGATATTACATATAAATTTAATTTTTAATATTCTTGACAATAATTTAAGTCTAGAATTCATCCAAAATTATCTAAGACACAATTGATTCAACCTCTTTAATCATAAGATGCATGCTATAAAAAAAAGAAATAAATATAATCCTTGATCCGTGCTTAATATATGTAATCCCTTTTTGATTGCAAACAACATCTTTACGCAGAAGGTTTATCACTTTTTCCTTTTACTTTTCTTCGTTCTTTTCAATATTGTAAGAACGTATATTTCTTTAATAACTGTTAATATTACTTGACTGAAGGGGGAGGGGAAGGTTTTATTAAATAGAATAAAACTCTAATCACTCTAATTTTCTTTACAAATTTAATAATCATTATTTTAAGCTCACCTTATATTAGAATTAACCCAAATAATAAGGCCACACCTTTATGATTATTAAATTAATTGAACATGTATATCTGCAGTACAGGGGATTTTAGGAACTTATAGGCCTTAGAGTTTCATGGAAATAAGTTAACAATCAACTTAATGGTCCTTTCCATTCAGCCTTAAAAACTCTAGACCTAGCCCGAAACCAGCTCAGTGCGAGATACCAAGGGTAATTTCTTGGAACAAAGTGTTAACGGGGTAACAATTCGACTGTAGCGTTGTCACCTTTATTGTTTACTCATCGTGCTACAATTACGCCCCTGAAATCGAAGCTTCGAGAGAAAACAGAGTAAATAGAACTGACCATATTTTTATTCAGCTGTAAGTGTCTTTTACAAAATGGTCAGATTTTGCTATATGCAAAAACAATAAAACTAACTGCATGCTGTACAAACAAAACTACATAGTATTTACAAGAAACGACACCGTGTACATTAAACAAAACAACAACAGGACAAATAACTTAACAACCCTGAGGCTGGTTGTTGCGGAGTTGGAGGAAAACAACCATCTATGAATGGCACTCTGGTTCAGCTGGAAAATTATTTTAACTAACAGATCTTTAAATTCTTGACGATTTCTTCTGGCTGGGGAGATGGATAATGCTTAGTGTGCTGGAACGGATGAATATTGCTCTGGACCTATAATACAGCCTTGGCATAGCTTGTTGATAGTGGCAAGTTGAACCAGACGAAGTACTCGACAGGCAGCTATGAAAGGGATATTCGGATGGAAAATGCGGTATGCCTCGCATGCTCCGCGGACTCTATAACGTAATTTTTTAATAATATTTTTAATATATTATAAAGTTTTTCACATCATAATGAAAAACTTATAATTTTTTTTATAGAACTCCCGGACCATAAGGTACCTGATGGGATTTAATGCTACTTTACTGTTAATCTTTCAAACCAAAGAACTGAAACAATTGTTAACTTTGCAGGAATAAAATGCAGAAAATAAAGAGACCAGTATTTTACTTGGTTCGATAGTTTGAAACTATCTACATCCAAGGTTCCCACTTGACAGTGGTGGAGGAATTCACTAATGCAGATGAAAATGGAGAAGAACAAGATACAAAGATTGAGTGTTCTCTTGAACACCTGCTGCAAGTCTCACTCAAACTCACCAGTACCCAATACA
>JANKOD010038967.1:0-14273 GCA_026284645.1 Erythroxylum acuminatum | reverse complement strand
CGATTATCCATATACAATACCTAAATTAATTAAAGCAGGATAACATAATCAATTTCTAATGAGAGAAAGAAACAACAAAATAATTAAAATATACTTAATCCCGGATTGTCGGCGTCGATTTACCTCCGAACCGGCGTCGAAAAGTTAGCCGGTCATCTTCATTTTCATGCTCTAAAAATAGCTCATAAATGTCATTTAATACAGCAGTCTAATGTTGCTTACTCTCCTTTTTATTGCTCACGGTGATGGAACAATTAAAATGCAGACACGGCTTGGCTCCAGTAGCTCCACGTTATATTCCAGCGTCAACTGCTTTTGTTCTTCCTCTGGTCTCCTGTTGTTGTCGTCTCCTTGCTTGCGCTAGCCCTGTACCTATAACAAATAAAAGCAAATTAATCTCTAAAGCTTCTTGCGCCGGCACTTTCTTTTCTCTGTAGCTAACAATTGATTTGACGATTTAAAATCAAGTGCTTTAACCCTTGGCTGCCTTCCCAACAACGCACAGCTTGTGCGTGGGCGTGTTTATGTCTCTGCACCGAACTATTCCTCCACTGTAGCAATCATGTGTCAATTAAAATCCATTCATTTAAGACCCTCATCCAGCGTTCTCCACAGCTTGTGCGTGTGTCAATGTTCCTCTACCGCTACTGTGGATGACAAGACAAATTAAAGCCCCAACCTTCTAAAACTCTCCTACTCCACGTTCTCCTCGTTCACCGACCTATACATGTTCCTATAAGACCAAAAAAATATCCATCAGTGTCGGCACTCTCCTCCCCTAAGACAATTAAAAACTACACTTAAAAACCCTCCTCCCTCTTTATATAGCTGTGCGTTTTACATATATATATATTTTCATTTTTTTATATATTTTTCTTTTAAATCTGCCTTTAATTAATTAAACAATTGTGCTCCAATTTGTTTTAGAAAATTTTGTCTTTTTAGTCCACAAATATATCAACAAATCCGACCTAACTGTCAACATAAATTGAACACAAATTGAGCATTTTATCTATAAAAATAGGATTGAAATCACATATAAATGCATAAGAAAATCTAAGAAAATTTAATCCTATCAGTCCCCTTTCCCTGTATAATAGTTTTATAGCCTGTAAGTAAGCCACATGTTGCAAAATAATAACAAGGACATAATTTATCAAATTAGTATATCCAATTGCAAGCACCAATTCCCTTTTTAATGACAAACTGTTAATGAAAGAGGGAACAATAAAACTCCCTGAATCATTTGTTGACTCTAATAGTTTGTCTTACAGGAAGTGGGAACCCTCCGTATTTAAGGTCACTAACAACACCTCATTAGTAGTTTCCTTACGTGGTTCCTTTGTCAGTTCTTCCTCAACCACCTTCGCCCACTCTTTTTCTTCTTTTTGTATAGAATTTTTTATCTTATCTTCTTCAATCATCTCCTGCCACTTCTCTACTTCCTTTTCTTGGATGGAGGCTTCTTCGAGAAGCTCTTTTTGGAATGTCTTTTCATCTTTGAATCCAATTGTCATCTTTTCTTCACTCTACTGCATTAATAGGCTTAAATAGTATTTAATGTTATGCTCAAGACATTTAGGTGAAGAAAGTTTTTCTTCGAATTTTCATTTAGCTTTAAGTTTAGCAAGGTATTCCATTAATTTATCCCTGATATTTGCTTCCTCTTCCTATTCCTCTCCTTCTTTTACTGGGAACTCTTTTCACTACTAAGGGTGATTGTCATTCCCATTTTATAGGGTCTATTTCAGTAACACTAGGCAAACTCCCTTGGATCTCGTCAGATAATATCTCCACCAGCTAGTCCATCTGATTCACCAAATTTTGTATACGAGCCTTTGTTTCCTGAAGCTTCATAATTGATCCTTGAATGAAATCAACCATCATATCTTCTAGACTTGGCTCGTTAACTGGAGGTGTTTAGGACTATAAATATCCAGCTGGAGCGTCATTGTTCCATCAATAGGTGTGAGAATTGCTCCACTCTAAATTATAGTTGTTCTCGTCCACTGCACTGTGAGGTTGAATATACATGCTAGGTTGCTCCAATATATAAGTTGGTGCTCGACATTTGTGATTGTAGTGATAACTCCCACTGATGTTTTGACATGGCCTAGATATCAATTAAGTTTTTGCAAACATATGAGAACACCTCTCTCTCCCATATCGTGATATTAGAGATTGCGAAGAAATTATTCCATCCTTCCATTGAATTTTAAATCCTACAATAACCCACAATCTCATGATCAAATAAAGAAGTTCAAAAGATAATTAAATGAACAAATCACAATTACAATAAAATACAATAAGAAATAAATGCAAAAGCTCAATTAAAATAAAAGAAAATAGAAAAATAAAATAAAATAAAATAAAATAAAGAGAAATGACTAGAGTAATAAAATAGAGTTTTTCCTAAAATCACTATTTCTAGCAACAATGTCAAAAACTTGGTTATTTTTTTAAGTTAGTCAATATTGTAAAAACCCCAAGTGCAATGTGTAGCTGTAACTAGTACTAACAAGTACGAGTCGATCCTATGAAGACAATGATCACTAAGAAGTACCTTGTTCTTATTATCTAGCTTATCAATTTTGTTTTTGGATTTTAATAAAAGAAAATAAAACTAAAGAGAGTAAAATGAAATAGGCAACGAAATTGAACAAAGAATGAAGAATTCACTTAGAAAGTTACTGATATCAATAATTAGTATCTAGGTTTCGAATCCCCCTAAACCTTTAATAGATTAATCTTTTATTACTCAATTGTTTTATTGATTTATTAGACAGTGGAGATTCCTGTGGTCAGTTAATAGCTGACCTTGAGTCTACTAACACCTAATCATAAGGTTTTCTAGGTTTAAGTTTATAGGATTGCTTTACTGATTTGTGAATCCCTCTATTAAGTTTGACCATACACTGAAAGATTTACATCATCCTATCTTTAAGGTTACAATCAACTCCTTCTAATTACAGTAGATTTATTCAAACCTAGGAGTTTTTAATCTCTACTTATGAAATTAGATTATAATCTAATATTTTTGGGTTTGTTAGAACATAAATAAAACATGTAATTGAATCACAATATAAAAATCAAACCAATTGCATTAATAAAAGAATCAAATCATATCAAAGTATTAACATAGGGTTTATCTAACCTAAATACTAACAAGATGTTTAGTTACTCATTATCAAAAATAAAAATAAAAAGAAAAATTGAAAGAAAGATGAATTGAAAATAATGGGTTCATAATTTTAAATCTCCCTCATTGTCTTCTTTCGATTATTCTTATGATGTACAGGTTTGATCTGGCATTTCGATGGATCTTTTGGTGAATTCCTCATGTTTTCCTCTTCTCTATATCAAAATTGTCCCTTAAGAATGACCTTTATGTCTAAAGTCACCTCACAAAGTCTCCTCTCTGATTGTGTTCTCTAATTTCCTTCAAGCACATCTTTTATATTGAAATTTAGGGTTCTGGGAAGATGCACGGTTTGTTACACAATCATGCATAACCAAATTCTCTGAATATCATAAAACCGCACAGTCTGGTAGAAGTGCACGGGCAGATGCACGACTGTTCTCCCCTTCTATGTGACGTCTCTTTGTTTTATTCTATATTTTCATCCCAATTCTTTTCCTTTAAGTCCGTGAAGGCAATTATACTTTACAAACGCATTTAAGAGGCATTCAGTACCAAATATACATTAAAAATATAATTTATCAAGCAAAATACAATAAATATGAGGTAAAAATATGATTATTTATTCATCTATCAGAGCAACTCTTACGCTGATGCATTAAATGTTTACACTTCATCTGAATCTTTATTGGAAGATCTCACTGATGGTGAAGCTAGCCATTGTGTATTGAAAGAAATTTTTTCTTTGACTGATGACACTAAGCTAAATGATGTTGATGTTCAAGAAGAGAAAGAAGAACATAGGACAGAGGAGATAGAGGTTTAAGAAGCAAAGGCAATCTCTATTCAAGATGAGGATTAAGACAAGTGGGCAAGGGTGATTGTGGAAGAAGAAGAGGAGTTCACCTTCTTATAAGACAAATTGTTATATTCAATTGACAATTTAGGGAGTTTCATCATTCCCTATTTTATTGATAGATTGTAAAGCAAAAGGGTATTACTGAACTTACTTGGACTTCTTAATTTGTTAAATTATATCTTTCTTATTATCTTACAACATGTGGTTTATTTAAAAGATACTAAACCACTATGAGGAGAAACAGGTGGAAGCAAGCCATTAGTCATAGACCCAGGTTGAATATAGACATGAAGGGTATGTCAAGCTAATGACATTAAAGAAGCATAACTTGAGAGGAAACCCAAGAATTAGGATGGATTTTATTTTTATTTTCATTTTATTTTTTGGTGCTTTATTATTTTTATTTTGTAGGGAGTTGAATTGATGGATCCTTGTGGCATAGAGTATCTTCAACTTCCCTCTTTAACAACATCACCACCTAAACCACCATAAGTTTTCTTGCTCTTACTTTTTCTTTATTGTTATTTCTTTTTATTTATATTGTTTTGTTCTCCACATTAAAAAAATGTGTTTTTCAAGTGTAGAGATATCTTTTATGCACTTGCATATCATTTTTGGAATTTTGCACTTGCATTGTGTTAGTTTATGATTAGGTTGGCATTGAGAGAGTTATTGCATGATGTGTGCATTGTGTGCATGTTTCAATGACATTAATCAAATGGAATTAGTTTACCTTTGAACATGGCCATTTAAATTCTAAAGGCATAATAACTTGTGAATATTGTGTTTTAAGTGTCTTTAGGATGAATATGCAAGTTAATTAGGATATGACACCTATTCTTTCACTTTATGAAACTTATTTGGATACATTTATAATTACATTCATTTAAGTTGGTTTGCATCATTAGTACCCTTTCATAAGAGTGACTGACTAAGGAGAAATGAGGTAGGTTAAAAATGTTAAAAAATGGTAAATAAAATCCCTATTCTGCTAACCTTTTTTAAGAAAATTGGGTTAAAAATAGAGTTTGTAGCTAGCTGAGAGTTGTGATATGGCTAAGTAACCAAGGGCATTCATGACAAAATTTTTGTCTTCATATCAAAAGGCCAGAATGATACTTCAAATTAACTAAATAAAAAATGTAACCTATTTAAGTAACCAGGGAACATTCATGATAAGGTGTTTGCCTTCATGCCAAAAGACTAGGTTATTGTTAAAGGAAATCTAAAAAATGGTTCTTATAATAAATTAAACCTACTAATCTTTAAAAAATAGCAGGAATTTTCTTGAAAGGTTGCTTAGTGATAGTTTTCCTTTTTAATTGATCAATAATAATAAGTGCATGCATACAAGTGCCATAGGTGTATAATCAGGGTGTTAATATTTTGATTGATATGTATATTCAAATTAAAGCACTTAAACATGATAGGAATAAGGTAGTATGTTGGCACTTTTTAAATGGTTAATGCTTGCAGTTAAGTTAATTCCATTAGATTTGATGCCACCATTATTGAATGTTGCATGTTGCTAGATGTAGATTATAGTATGTTTTCTAGGTGTTTGAGTGTGTTTCAAAGTGTTTTCTTAGATGATAATCAAATGTTTAGGACTTAGAATTGTGTTATATTGTTAGTGTTTCTATATGTTTTAATTATTTGATTAGTTTAAAGTAAGAATTTGATCTTAATTATATGCTTCAAGGGTTTGGATGTGTTTATGAGTGAATAGAAACATGAAACTCAAGAAAAGAGAAGAATTTGAAGCATGAAACAATGCAGGCCATAATCGTGGCGCTCCCATAGTCGTGGCAGGCACAATAAAGAGCAAAATTTAACTTTTCCAACATGTAATTTTTTTTCGTACTTTTGATGTTTTGGGGCTATTTTTGGAACCAAATTAAGTGGGGAAACCATAGAAACAACCCTAGAAGCCTCAAGAACTATATAAAGAAAAGAAAAACACCAAAAAGGAAGTAGCCACCAGATTCAAGAAGATTTCTAGAAACTCTTTGAAGCATATAATTAAGCTTTAGAAACTCTAGATTTCTAGATCAAGACACAAACTTGTTTTTCTTTCCTTTCCCTTTAGTTATTTCATTGTCTTGGACGTTTATTATGACATTCAATAGGATTATAGGTTTCTAAATTCATATTAGGGATTGTTTTTTATATGTTTCATTAAACTTTTTTCTTGTTGAATTCAATACATCTATGAATGTTTTGTGATAATTTTTATGCTTATGCTTGGAAATAAATGGAGAGAGTAGATCAAGTTACATGGTTAAGGTGCGCAAAAAGAGTTTGTAGCTTAATATACTTGCAATTATTAGATTAGTTAACAATTGAAAAGAGATCTTAATTGTGAATTAATTATCCTTAGGATTCCAATTGAATAGTTAAGAGTAGTTTTGTGAATCGAGAGGTTACAATTCTATTATTATCGAATTCAATTGGTATTACTTGATTAAATCTTGATAGAGGGTGATCAAACCCTTAGGATAACTACGATCAAACATAATTGGATTAACAAGAATAAGGGGAGACAAAGCAAGGATAAAATAATTCCTAAGTTTCCAACTTTGATCAATTTTATTTTTTTTGGCAGCTCACTTATTGATGTAAATGAATATGGTGAATTATGTAATGATTCACTTCTGGATATTATGGATGACTCTTCTTTTAAAGGTCCACTTGAGCTTTTAAGTTTAAGGATGTAATCAAAAGGAAAAATGTGGCAATAAGAAATAGCTCCTAGATTATTTAGAGATTATGAAACCTATGGTATGTCTATAGAAACCAATCTTTATAAGCTACCTTGAGCATGAAGGTACGTTGAGCTAACGATGTTAAACAAGTGCTACTTAAGAGGTAACCAAAGAATTAAGGAAGGTTTCAATTTTATTTCATTTTGTTTCCATTTTTTTGTTAACATAAGACTTTATTTCATGTTATATTATTTCCATTTCTTTATTATTATTATCATCATCATCATCATCATCATCATCATCATCATCATCATCATCATCATCATCATCTTTCATTTTTATCCCTTATTATTCATATTTTTGCAAGGATGGAATCTTTATGAAATTAAAAACTCTGTAATTTTTATTATTTATGGCAGTACCAATTCTAACCCTTTCTTACTTTCTATGTTTTACTGTTATTTTATTTTGATGTGCTTCAATGGTATGCATTAAAGACAATATAAAATTTTAAGTGTGGGAGAGAGATTTCTTAAGTTTATTATAATCTTTTTTATTAAATATTATTAACTGATATCCGAATTAGTTAAAATCTTTCCAAAATACTTTAGATCATTATTGACTATTAGATTAAATTAATATGCAAAAGGATGAAAGTTAGAATAGACTTTCTTTTCAAGTTATTTTTTAGTAATCAATAAGATAATCAATTTGAATGAAAATTGCATATTATTTACACATAAGATCATTTTTGTGAGCTTAAAAGCAAATACATTATTATTTTTAGCTTTTTTATTCTTTCATGTGTATTATCATACGTAGTTGGACAATTTTAGATGCTTTAATTATTCATAATGAACTCACATTTGCTAAATTTAAAGCATTGAAATGATAAAGGAATTTAGACTAAACCTTTGCTTTAGCCTATTTTCTTGTTTATTATCATACCATATTTTATCCCCTAGGAGTAACCAGATTTGAGACATAGCCCTTTCAATGGTTATAACCACATTAATAGCCTTTTATTTATTTTTCTTGAAATCCTTTTTATTGTTTTAAACCCTGAGGGTTATTTACATTTACTTAATTGCTTGAAACTTCAAATTTGAAAAGGTCCAATATTTCTTTAATAGTTGGTACGTTATGAATTCTTGGAAAAAAATATGTTGCAAGCATAATAAGTGAATTAAAAAAAGTGTTAAAGTTATGGTACTAATAGAATCAGATTATGATCTAATGTTCTCAGGTTATTAGAACATAAATAAAACATATAATTAGATCACAATATATCAAACAACCAATTGCATTAATAAAAGAATCAAATCATATCAAAGTATTAGCATATGGTTTATCTAACCTAAATAACTGAACGTTTAGTTACACATGATCTAATACGAAATCAAACATAAATCGAAAGAAAAACGAAATGAAAACAATGGGTTCATAATTCTAAATTTCCCTGATTGTCTTCTATCAATTTTCTTGCGATGCAGAGGCTTGATTTTGTATTTTGATGGATCTGTCAATGATTTCTTTGTGTTTTCCATTTCTTTGGACCAAAATCACACCTAGAGAATGACTCCACATCTAGAAATCACCTGCTAAAGTCTCCTATCTTAATTTGCCTCTGAAACATCAATTTTATATGAAAATCTAGGTTTTTAGGTTATGCATGATCTCTTGCACTACTGTGCATTAGACCATGCATAATCAGAATTCATCTACTATCACAAAAGTTCACGGTTGTGAACTCCTTCTAGATTGCTGATTCTCTATTTTACATTGCGTTTTTTAACATACCATACCATAGCGCATATGCCCGAACATATCCACAGATAGTCGAGAATATACTCTACGGAAATGGTACGTTAAAACAATCATATAAAAACAGTCTGAGACATCAATATAACTGAAGCATTCCAAATACTTATTTCCTTCACAATCATAATAAGTCATAAATGTCATTAACATTCCAAGTTCAAGTAGACCATACACAACAGTTTTGAACTCAATCCCAGTACATCATATAATACAAAAATTACACACTAGAGACAATGGACGTCATAATATGGAATGCTAATATAAAAGATATCTATCTAGACTTCACATGTATCAACTGGCCAGACCTTTGAGCCATTCTTGTCCCCAAAATAACAATATTGGAATTCTATTAGATCGCTTTAGATGCTAGATCTCCCTTGAACTTTAAAATCAAATTTGCAATTTTGATGAGTTTGCAAACTCAGTAAGTAAACCATCATTGATGTGCTTACTCAAGTCAGAACACCAAAATCAATTACAAAACTCAATTCAGCAAGTATATTACAAAATCCAACATCACATACCATACCACATTTTGTCATATTTCAACAAGTACTGTATACACACATTGCATATCAAAATTTCAGAACAATTCAATAATTTCATCACAATCAGTCATATGATACATGTATAATTGATTATGCAAATGCACATATGATTTCTTTCTTATTTCGCTTTATTGTGATCAAGTGCATATTAACCCAATTTATTGTCCCGTATCCGTTGTAGATACCGGGCTCATTTTATATATTGTCTCGTATTCGTTGTGGATACCGGGCTTATTGTTATTTAAGCCTATGACTCTTTGCGCACAATCCCGAGCTTTAAGCTCTTTTCCATACATTGGCTACTCTAGTCACAACTCCTTTATCTAATCATGCATTTCAATGTAATGAGATGCATCAATTCACATATCATGCTTTCAGTACTTTTAATTAAATGTGCTAATGTCATATATCAAATCCTTCGGCTGATGTCATATATCAAATCCTTCGGCTTATGTCATATATCAAATCCTTCGGATCTAAGTCCAACATTCATCATTCAGTTTTTCACACATTCCACAATATACATACAATTCATACGGAAGCACATATAATTGAATTACACATCTAGGTTAACTCACAATACGCTTTAGAAAAGCTATTACCTTGATAATCCGACAATGTTTAGATGCTGACAATCAACTTGTGCGTCTAAAGTCATACAATACATACATAGTTTACACATCACCAAGTTTTTCAATCACATGACTATACAATCATGCACATGTATATGTGTCATGTTCAATGCATGCTCAATTGACCTTTCCAAGTATGTATTCTTATTCACAAGTCTTGACCATTCAATTATTATAGCTTGTATATTACCACTTTGCATTCATGTTTATACCTTAAGTAAGTTTGATTACTCTAAATTCATCAATCATACATTCATCAACCTTTCTAGCAATATACATTGACGCAATTTCCTAATTATCATTCATTTATACCTAGTACACATTACTCATGTCTTTAAGATCATGTTATGCATTAAAAGAAATCATTTATTCCTTAAACAAATCATAATTTCCATATTTGAACTCAACCACATCAAAGTAGTCCATTCTTTAGGTTATGACATCAATTAACTACATAAATTTATCAAGCTCTTAACTAATTAATCAAGCAACAATCTAGGCTCTTTCTTAGCCTTAATCAAGTCAAAATGTACCAATTTAGAGTGAAATTTCTCAGCTAGTTCAACATGTACACAAGGCTGAAATTAAAATTCCAGAATTTGTCATCAACATCACTAATGTGTGTAACTTTACTACCTATAATACGTCACGAATTTTACAAGCTTTGAGACATTCTAAGACCTTAAATTTTCCAGATTTCAGGTCCTTTAAGGTTACTTCATTTTATTACCCTAAGCTTAGAGACATCTCTAAGACCTTAAATTTTCTAGATTTCATGTCCTTTAAGGTTACTTTATTTTAGTACCCTAAGCTTAGAGACATCTCTAAGACCTTAAATTTCCCATATTGGTTACACTAAGGCTTACAAAATTAGGCTCACTTATGTCATTAATAGTCACTTTTTACAAACACACCTGTAGCTTTAATTTTCCATATTTGAAAACACCTTAATAACACCTATCTTTAGCATGAATTCTTCATAAATTATACTTCAAATCCTACCTTAAATCATCCATACAACAACCTATAAACTACTATTTTCGTGCATGCAAAAACAGAACAGAAAAGCACCCATCCATTCTCCATTTTCCATCTTCATAAATTATACTTCAAATCCTACCTTAAATCATCCATACAACAACCCATAAACTACTATTTTCGTACATGCAAAAATAGAACAGAAAAATACCCATCCATTCTCCATTTTCCAGCACATCTTCAACATCAACTTCATACACAATCTATCCCAATTTAACCATCATAACTTTCTATTATAACATGGAATAAAGAACAACACTTTACTTACTTGTCTAGCTCAAATTTCCACCTCAATGATCAAGCTAACTTAGCTCTCCAAGCATGCAAAATCATCCAAGTACAAGATGGAAGTAAAAATGATTTCAGTAAAGGCAAAATGATGATAGCAAATTATAACTAACTTTGAGTAGGTTTTTTGTGTGGATCTTTAAAAAACTATGAATGAAATTGAAGCAAGATTCAGTAGCTGTGAGGGTTTCGGTGGTGAGTAATGGAAAGAAGGAGAATGAACAAAACAAAAACTACTCCTGCAGTAGCTTGACTCATCAAATGCTATGTGTCTCCATATTACAATGGCATGTGTCACTAAGCATGTAAGCCACTTACCCCTTTATAAGTTACCACTCATTCATTGCTGTCATTTGCCAATTATTTAGCTATGCCAAATGTCATTCATTTATCTAC
This sequence comes from Erythroxylum acuminatum, assembly GCA_026284645.1. Lineage (NCBI taxonomy): Eukaryota > Viridiplantae > Streptophyta > Magnoliopsida > Malpighiales > Erythroxylaceae > Erythroxylum > Erythroxylum acuminatum. Next base: position 2,847 of record JANKOD010038967.1, on the reverse strand, counting down.
GCCAAATGTCACTTAATTTATAGGCTTAGTTATCCTAATTTTCCACGTGTCAACTTGTCTTGCCATTCGACATTTTTCCTAGTATAAATGTGTATTTTAATTCATCAAATTTTCAATTGTAATAATAAATTCCAAGTTTACTCATTATAGTCCACCAAACCAAAATTCAAGAAATAAATAATACACAATTCACATCATGATCATTTTAAACCTTTCATACCCTAGAATATTTCAATTGAGTGCATATATTATCTTTGCAACGTGTGCTAACTCATAATTCGTGTGTGTATGCTAATGATATGCATGTGAATGAAATGCAAATGTCGATACTCAAGCTACTTGTTAGTAGTCGTACTAACAACTTAAAGTTTGAAAGTAGAACCAACAAAAGCTAATTTATGGTTATAAGATTTTTTTAATCAAGTTAGACTTGATTGTAAAGTTTGAGAAATCATATTACTAAATATGAGATATTCGATCTTATTTGGACATAATTGATATTTAATTAGAATTATTTGTAATTTTAGTTAACATTTAATTAAAATTCATAATTTAATTTTAATTAAATGACTAAAATATCCAAAACTAATAGTTCTAAAGTTCTCATAACATGTTTTATGAATACTGTTAGAGGCTAGACAATTGTGCGACTATAATAATTGAGATAAGCTTATTTCGTAAATGAGTCAAAGGAAAAGACAAGAACTACATTGGTTGAGGTAAGTTGACTCCAAAAACGGTTTAATGGAGAAAAAAAACAGGAAAAAGGGTTAAACTTTGAAATAAGATGTAAATAAAGATTTATGATTTACGTATTAATTATTTTATAAAATTTAAGTGATTTTGGCTTAATAAAAATTATATGATAAAGTTTTGTAATTATTTTTATGTCTTGATTTTCCAACAAATACAATTGAAAATAAATACCCATAATCGTAAGTCTTTGATTTGGTAAGCTTTTGATGTCTCTTTTGACGATTGAAAGGCATCTCTTCGAGATGGAATAGCTTTCAGCTCACCAATGATTAATCAGTCTGCTTTTGCTTTGAGGAAAATGTCTACTTATCTTATCCATTTACAGCCACAACAGAACAGCTTTTAAAAGAATTTCTTACCTGACATAAACTTTACCAAGCTAGTGACATAAAGTGAGCAAAGACAAAAGGAAAGAACTCTTTTTGATTTCAAGGAGATGGTGTCACTCACTTCGGTGTTTTCATTTATGGCCTAACCCGATCAAACTTTGGCCATTAAAACCTAATCACGTTTTGGCTGGGCTAAATAGTTTCACACTTAATCAAGCTTTAAGTGGAGCGTAAGTCTAGGAAAATTTTCTTGTAAATTCCCACCAACCACTTTTAGGACATGTTCCAGTCCATGCGAACACGAGTGATTGATAATTAGCACACCAAATAAGTGATATGTGATAAATAATTTAATTTATTAATTTTATATTTACAAACCATTATGTTCCTTAAAATATAATATTTTTATTAATTATTAATACTATATTAATTAATTTAATATGATGGAAAATTAAGCATTTAAATACATTTTTATTTATCATATAATAATATTTATAAATAACATGATCAATTTCTTATTTTTATATATAATTAATGATTAATTTATTAGATTTTATATTAATAAATAAAATTATAAAAATTCTTATATTATTGATTCATCGTATTTATATCTTATTACTTATATCAAAAAGTATAAAATAATAAAATTTATCATTGTTTATTAATAACTACTAACACATTTAAAATGATAGTAACTAAGTCTTTCATTAAAATAAAATTTTAATTATATAATAATATCAATAGATGAGATGGTCAGTTTTGTACTTTAATTTATATTTAATTTATATAGTTAATTAATAATAACTTTATTTTTTATTGTTATAAATAAAATCATAAAATCATCTTTATTATATATATTACATAATAATAATAATATCAAATTCTTATTTTATATATAATTAATTACTAATTATTTATATCAAAAATAAAATTATAAAACTTCTTGCTTTATTCATATCTCATTACTTATATGAAAAGTGTAAAAATAATTTTTAATATGTAACACTGATTAATTTAATATAATTAATAATATACTAATTTATCATATTTTGTTAATAATTCATAATATATTTAACATCATAGTATTTAGGTCTTTTAATTTTATTATTAAATTATTAGTTTATTATATGATAACACTCATAAGTTAATTACTTATTAAAAATATGGATTATAAGTAAATATGAGGAATTAATTATTATATTTATTAGTACTATTGGATACTAATTAAAAAGAATTAATATTTTAACTCAACTTTCGAGAAATTATTAAAATTGGGTGAAATTTATTTAAACTTTTTTAAAATATATTTACTTTCAATAGATATTAAATATAAATTGATATCAACATATGTTAACGGTAACACGTGATGTAACTTAATAAGTGAAATATTTAATTAATTTATAAGACATGTGATTTTAATTAAAAAATCAACCATAAAATCATCATCTTCTCAACCACATCCATCATAAAAAAATAACCCTAAAACCCTAAGCCATTATTTTCTCGTTTAACTCTTTTTAACTCAAGTCTGGGTCTATCATATTAGTTAGTAATTTTCAGATTTCAAGTTGATATATGAGCACCTTTTCCTTGAGATTTTATGCATTAAAATATGTGCTTTTGAAATGTCCAGGATGCTTGTTGTTATAAAGACTTTTCAAAAAACTTCAAATTTACACCAAAATACATTAAAGCTCAAGGGAGCGTTTGGTTCAAATTGGGAATGATAATAAGAATGGAAATGAATATAGTAAGAAATAAT
>JANKOD010038914.1:0-14280 GCA_026284645.1 Erythroxylum acuminatum | reverse complement strand
TGTTATAATTCCACTCAACGTAAAAATAAAATTAAAACAAATGAATAATTAAAAACAACTCAAATATAATCCTTGAACCTAGTCGGCTTTGAGGTAATTCGACATGATCTTCTCGGAGCAGTGACCTCAACCTCCTGTAGCGTATCACAACCTCAATGAACAGATTGCGTATTAATTAAAATAAGATCTATACAGTAAGGAAGATTAGAGAGTCTCCTATTCTCTCCTGAAAGAAAATCTCAGTATAGACTTCTCTATCTCTTTTCTAACAGAGAGCTCTTATTTATTCTCATCTCTCTCCCTCCCAAGGTGTAACAAACTTGTAACAACCCTATATTCTATTTTCCAGGCCTAAGTAACGATCCAGAGCCACCTAACATCAACTTTTCTTTCTTGCCCTTTTTTTTTCTAGTATAGGTAACCTTAATTGGGGGTCTAACAACCTCTCGCTCACTCTATCTCTGCTATTAATCCTCACGTACGTAACTTCCATGACAACTTCCTCGTAAAGTTACTCTTTCTTGCATAGGACACTTGTCTTTCTCATCATATGCCTCAGATCCTGAATATTAGAACCATCTAAGTGTTCTTGTGATATAACAGTTGGTTTCATATTGATGGTGTTGGCTCCAATTGGCGAGATAAGGGCCATAATTTTGCAGGCCAAGGACTTAACTCTTAGCAAGCAAAATTCAGAAGAATGGTTGAAGGTAACAAGTGCTGCACTGCTTGCTTTGGTGTTTTTTTTTTGTTACAAGGAGAAAAGACAGAAGAAAACAAAAACAAACATGCGGCTAACGCGTGGCTGTTTTGGTGTTTCTAGTTTATATGTCTTCTATTTGTTTAATCGTCCAAGTGCAACCATATGCTGACCGATGAGAAGTGGTTATACTATCCTACTTAGCAACAAAATTAACAAGAATTTGGTTATTATCAATTATTAATCTTGGAGTTCATATTGAAAACTAATCAAACTTAAAAGATTGGAATTTTGTTTTCTAAAATAAACATTTATGTCAAATTTATCATATTTTTTTAGTTTTGATTCATTAAATGATTTATAAGAATTGTTTGACCCCACTTCTGTTTTTCTGTTGTAGTTTTAAGTTTTCGTTTTTAGTTTTCTTTTAAATAAAAATAAAAAACCTATTTAATTGTTAATGTAAATGTAATTATATTTCTAAATGTTAAAGATAATTTTTCAATTAAATATTTTTAATTTCTTATATAATATTTATTAACAAATTACTAATAAAATTATTTCATTTTATTAAAATAAATAATTTTAAAATAACTTTTTATTTAAAATTAATATTTATTTTAAATATATTTTAATTCTTAAATAAATTTATTTAATTTAATTACAAAAATTAAATAAAATCATTAAGTAGAAAAATTATTCATCATTCTTATTAATAATTAATTTTAATTAATTAAATTAAATTAAATTAAATTATTCATAATTTTTATTTAAATTAATATATTAAATAATTAAATAATATATTTTGTTGACAGCAAATTAGAATATGAAAAAAAAGAAGCAGATAGCAAAATCTATATAGTTTTTATAATTTTTGAGAAAACAAAAACAGTTTTTAATTAAATTTTAAAATAAAAACAAAAAATAAAGACGAACAAGGTTATTTAATAGAAATTAAATATAAAAATTTTCAAAAAACCAACGTTATCCGTTCGAGAAAACAAAATGATAAACCTCCAAAGCACCATCTCTTTCGTCATTCATGCCAAAATGATAAACCTCCAAAGCCCTGCTTTCTTCTCCTTTCCTAAACCCTTAAACCCTGATCACCAACACCTAAACCACCACTTACAGTGTCTTCCTTTCTTCACCAAAACCGTAATTCAGCCTTCCTTGTCCTCCGCCACCACCACCAAATGCTTCAGCTCTGACGAGTTTCCGGTCGACGACGATTTCATCCAAACATTTGGCCGGAAAGATAAAGAAACCGAAGACGAAGCTCGACGCAAGAACTGGGTCGATCGTGATTGGGCTCCATGGGAAGAAATCCTCACGCCAGAGGCCGATTTCGCCAGAAAATCTCTCGATGAAGGCGAAGAGGTCCCTCTTCAGTCACCAGAAGCAATCGAAGCATTCAAAATGCTGTCCCCAAAGTACAGAGCGAAGAAGATCGAAGAAATGGGTCTCACAGAGGAGGAGTGGTACATGAAGCAATTTGAGATTAAGGGTGAGATTCCGGAGCCGTTGAAGACGGTTTGGGCTGCACCGTTGGCAGTGAGACACGTGGCGCCGAGGGACTGGCCTCCCATAGGATGGGAAGTGAACAGAGAGGAGCTGGAGTTTATTAGGGAATCACATAAAATGCAGTCTGTGAGAGTGAGATTGGAGGATTTGGAGAGTAAAGCAGTTTCAAAGACTGACGATTTGTGTTTGGATAGATATAAGGTGTTTTTGAAACAATACACTGAATGGGTTGATTTCAACAAGGATAGATTGGAAGAGGAGTCTTATAAGGTATTGAAATGAACCAAACTAACCATTTTCATTTTCTCATTTTCAAGTTTCTTTTGGAGTTGGAATTGCAATATGAGGGCATTTTAATGAAACTTGAGTTGTTTGGAATGGTAACAATAACTATAATCTAATTCTTTTGAATGGGGTATTAGAATTATAATATTGTGTGACAGACAAAGGATAAAGTTCCAATTTTGAATTAGAATTTCAAGGCTTCCAAAGGAAACATATACAGAAAAGGTTTGATGTTTCATGCTCCTTTTACGGATTTGAAATTCAGAGGGTTAAGTCTGGCTGTTTTCTGTTGAGCAATTGTCACTTAATATATGATCTTTGGCAAAAACAAGTAAAAGGGAAGGTTTTAATTTGGCTTTATATGGAGTTCTTTGGTCATATTGTTTAATAGTTGGCAATGGAATTGAGGTCTTGGCTTGAATTAGTGTACAGTTTAGTGCCTATGTTTTTTTGTGTATGTGTGTCTGTGTTTTAACATCTTGGAGATCGATGGAAATGACAAACAATTCCTTTTAGTTTCTAAGTTGTGGTAGGAATATCTTTGTTGGAATGATAGGCTGGAATAAGATTGACAATATTTTAGGAGACTAATCTGGCAAATTTTGGTTTTAATGCAGCATGACCAAGATTATTATCCGGGCAGAAGGAAAAGGGGCAAAGACTACAAAGAAGGCATGGTAAATTAAAATTGAAGTTTTTGTTCATTTATTTTGTTAATCATATTGACTGAAAGATGCTTATCATGGTCTGTTTTTGTTATCTGCAGTATGAGCTTCCATTTTATTACCCCGGACAGGTAATTCATTAATTGTTTTTCTAATGGAGAGGGTTCAAGTCATCTTCAATTTTGAAACTTTAAGCTGTTAATAGGTTGCGTTTGAGGATGCTTGTACAGGGTACTCTGATGCCATGATCGTTATAGGAAGGAATATAGGGTAATAGGAATGCCTGAGTCCTATTATGATAAGAACCTTCTGTGTTGGACTAATCCTAGCAGTTAAATATTTGAAAACTAGTTTGGTTCTGCATATTCGATATCAAGGGGCAAGTTGCAATGCAATTGTGACTATCAAGTTAGCATTTAGCAAGCCTGCTAGTCTTTGTATCCAAAGGCATATCTTGTGGAACTCTACTCACTGCTGGATGGCTGGCTTATACAAATTTAAATTAGCATGGACACTTAGTTGTTAACACTGTGAGTAATTTTTGTTGCAGATCTGTTATGGAAAAGTGACCACTATTGCCTTGTATCAAGGAGCCTTTGTCGACATTGGAGGTGTATATGATGGGTAATTACGATGAGCTATGGCTTTCTCTCTACTTCTGTTTGTTTAATTGTGTTGTTTAGATTCCAAACTGCTCAACTGTATTTGGAAGTTCTTATACTTTAGCAATTTAGACACTATTGATAGTTGTGCATGTGTTTCAGGTGGGTCCCTATTAAAGGTAATGATTGGTTTTGGATCCGCCATCATATAAAAGTTGGAATGCACGTAATTGTTGAAATTCTGGTGAGCATTTTCTCTTTCTAGTACATGATACGGCATATATTTTATCAATATATGTCTAAAGTCCAGTCCTTACTGTTGATGAGCTCTATCACAATGTCTTTTTTTTTTTTCCAGGCAAAGCGAGATCCTTACCGTTTTCGTTTTCCTATTGAAATGCGTTTTGTTGATCCCAACATAGATCACCTTATGTATGTAAGATCCTTGCATGTTATCAATTTATCACTCTGTATGGTTTCAAGCATCAAAATCTAAACGGCCTTGCACAAGAGGACTATGTGGGCCATGCCTGTTTCTCTAGTTAACCAGGAAAAAAATAATGAAAAATAATGAAAAGGTGGGCTCGCGATTGTTCTTGTTAGTATGATTGGGGTTGTTCAGTTTGATGATGATGATTTAAATGTATTCCTCTTAATCTTGTTGCCTATATATTTTGATAAGTTCATTTACTCTTCCAGCTTCAAGAGGTTTGAATTTCCGCCAATATTCCACCGTGATGAGGATACTAATCTTGACGAATTAAGGGTCTGTATATTTCCTTCTTCAGCTTGCAATTTGACACCATTTCCCTTATGGTTTCTATACTGAAACATTCTTAGCTTTGCTACATGGATTGAGACATTTTCATAAAGTCTTATCAACAAATATTCAAGGTTAACTAAGACAATATGGCCCTGAACCAAGTTAACCTCCTGGATAATGGTTTCGATGAACATGTTTTGATGATATTAGTACAAGCAGGATCTTGATTTCTACTTCATCATGTTGTAGTACTACTAATGGAATCTTCCCAAACTTTTTGTAAACTATTTGAGAGGTATGATTCCAAAAGTTGTTGACTCTATTCATGGGTTGCGCAAGTTCCGCTACTATTAGTGCTGTTCTACCCTGAGTGATTTACTTTGGACTAATTTGTCTTATTAGAGTATTGGGATTCCTTGTGTATAATTAATGTTAGAGATGAGATACTGAGTGTTCTACTAAAATCATTTCCTAAACATTTATATGTTGCAGAAACTTTTCATGTTAATCTGTGTTCACTTAATAATTTGTTAAAATAGATTAATTAAAAGTCCTAAGATCTGAGATTATTCCTTCGTTATTATGATTTTCTTACATGCCTCAGATTGATTATCTTGCTAGTGCAGCGTGATTGTGGAAGGCCTCCTGTTCCCAGAAAAGATCCAGAAATAAAACCCGAAGAGGAACCTCTTTTGTCCAATCACCCTTATGTTGACAAGGTGTGGTTCTAAGTAGATAGTTTTCCTTTCTTTTTGGCCTACTAACTCAGAATATTTTACTATCTATTTCTCCTTCTGTTTGTTAGTGAGATGAATACAGACTTATCTTTGGGTTTGTTGTTTTAAATGAAGCTCTGGCAAATTCATGTTGCTGAGCAAATGATCGTGGATGATTGGGAAATGAATCCTGACAAGTACAAGGGCAAAAAGATATCTGAATTGACCGATGATGGTGATTTTGATGAAGAAAATAGTATCGAACATACAAAAGTGTATTACAAGAAAAAATTAGCACCTAAAATTATTTTGGTGAGAACTGTTCTGATGACATTGCACCAAGTTATCTTTTGACAAATTAACACTTTCTGTGTTTCTTGGCAGAAACAAAGTGTTAAGGAGCTTGATCTGGAGGCTGCCTTAGCTGAGCGTGAGGTCAGCTATATTCTAGTTTCCCGATGTTAATTCTAAGAAAGTTGTGTTTTCTGTGGTACCATGATTATTGAGGTAGTTAATGCAACAATGGAACCATTGGTTTACTGTAAATGTTTCCTTTATCTTGGATATAACCTTATGTGAGATACTGTCTTCTCATCTCTCATATTGGAGGGGTGTGCAAACATGATTGTCCTCTTGGTCTAGTGGTCTAGATTCATTGCTGGATTTGAACAAAACGAAAATACTAAATGTTTGATACTAGTCCTTTTCAGGTGTGCCATGCTTTTCCTTTTCTTTTGTTCAAAGTTAGGATTTTCAAGAACTTGAGCTGGAATTTTCTTATGGCTTCTTGTTTAATATGTTACACAAGATCATAAACGGATATGTAAAGCACAAGCTGTGCAGGATATTTTAGTGATCCTGCTAAACATTTTCTCATATGCTGAATGATACTTGAATGTTCTTTCTGAAGATGCCAATTACATTTTAGTGTCTTTCCTTAGCTCTAGTTCTGTCTATCTGTTTGCAGCATCATAATAAACTGAGAAGTGAAGCTATTGCAAGGGGCGAGAAATATAAGATTTACAAGATGAGGCGAAACATTGAAATGGATGAATATGACTTATTACATTGGCGTCGATCATTCGAGGAGAGAGAAGCTTTGATTAGAGACATAAGCTGGTATACTTTTTTACCCACCAATTTCCTTTGCAGTTTAAGCTTCTAATAGATGCAAAATGTTACTACTCTTTATCTGTTCTCTCATTTATACTGCATTTGCATAGCTAATGATCAGCCACTGTATTATGTTTTTGCACTGATCAAGTCTGCACGACTTCTTACAGCCGTCAAGCTCTTGGTCTGCCACTGGAAGAGCCAGGAAGGTATAAGCCAGCAAGTTTTTTTGGGAAGGACCAGTATGATCCAGAAAATCCTTTATATCGGTATGATTACTGGGGAGAACCCAAAAACTCAGAAAAGAGTCGAAAAGAGAGGATGTTGGATGCTCACAACAAATCTATTGTGGGGAAGGGTGTTGTTTGGAATGAGATGTCCTACGAGGATGCCATAAAGCAGCGGATGCAAAGAGAAACTCGTGCCAAGGAAGCAAAGCAGAGAGAGGCTGAAAGAGGTATAGAGGAAAATGGTAGTGAGGAGGGTAAAGATGAGGAAGAATATGACTCTGACGATGACATTGATTTTAGCATGTTAAGTGAGTTGAGTGTTGAAGCTTCAAATCAGCCCATTGTTAATGGCACCGAGTCTCTTGGAATCTCGGATGAGGGAATGTTTGAAGACTGACATTTGAGTATACACTTATTATAAGCTACAACAAAGAAGAGATTTGTTTCCCAAACCAAGCATCTGAGCAGATTAGGGGTGGGGGAGGAACTTGGAGCAACAAATCTAATTGCAGTAAGCTCCTAACGAGTACTGTCGAGACTTACAGATCAAAGGTCCAGCATGTCACTGACCAAGGTTTGGACATTATAGGGTAAAATTGAACCATATGAATCCTAAACATTTAACCACTAACTTATAGTCTTTATAAAGCTGAGTTCCACCATCCCGTTTAAACGTTACAAAATGATATTTACAAATTAACTTTTTAATAAGTAACCAACTTACCTTTGTTCAAATGGGAATCAGGTGACTTTTGACATGTAAGTAAAGGCATTCCTCTAAAACATTGATATCTTCAGTGGTCAGCCTTTTCGAATCCTATTTAATTAATATCTAAATCTAAATTCTACGTGTATGTTTATGCACTGAAACTCTCTGGATTTCTCTCATACCCAAGACAAATTCTCAGGACTTGTGTACTAGCCCTTATCCCATCATAACCTGACAAGAATCCACTGTAAGTCCATCCAGTCTGTTTCAGACGCAGTGAAAAGGCGTAATACCATCCATTGGCACGGTCCAAAAAACTTTCCTTTTACATTCCCAAGAAGATGAACAAAATTCTGGGACCATTAGCCCATTTCTCTATGCAACCAGTGAAAGCGGGCACCGTGTGCCCATGTCATCCCAAACCAAAGTCGGAAATCAATACCAGAATATACAACCGACCAGACTACAAGCTTATTTGACTGATTAGTGACATTTTCTTGCAAGGGATCTCGATTTTTTCTTAGGGGCCTTTGCAGCCACAGTTGACCATTGAAAGGTGAACAATTGGGAGACAGAGCCACAGACGCACTCCAAGGTTCTCAGTACCACCATTTCACTACACCTTAATCAACCAATTTCACCTTCTTCAATATCTTTTGCTGAGTCAGGAAGACTCTGAGGAGGCTCAACTTCCTCCTCTTCCTCTTCCTCTTCTTTCATGTATAATCCAAGTTGTTCCAACGGATTACTACTCCCCTGAAGCTTGAAACTGGCCAACCCATTCTTAGAATGATCGGAACTGGTCTCCTCCGTGAAACTTGGAGCCTGCTCATCTTGAGCTGCCCTAAACATTTCAAAATCTTTCATGAAATGGCTGTTCTCATTGATATCAACAGTTTTCTCCATCTGCACGTAAGCGGAAAAACCTGAGTTGCAACACCAAAAGGGTTTGAAATACATAATTGCGAAACTGACATCTCAATCTCACCAGTAGCAATGCCTGACGGGCAGCTTCTCTCTCCAGTTCCCTCTTCCTTTTTGCCTCAGCTGCGGCTGCAGCTTCAGCTTTCCTCCGGGCTTCTTCAGCAGCCTTGGCCTCTGCTTGTAACCATGCTTTTTCTGATATCAAATATGAGCTGGTCATGTTTCAAAGATCCAAAACTATCAAAATAACTTGGAATATCATAATTAGAAACTTTCAAAACCTTCTTTTTGCTGCCGTTCAAGCTTCTCCCTCTCCATTCGAAGTTTCTCAGGATCCCGCTTGTCACCCTAAACTCAACATGTCAATTTGTGAAAAGATCAGATGCCACGATGAATAATAGTAAGAGCAACTCTGCACAATTAAAGAGATAAAAAAGCCCATCTTCAGTATTCAGAGAGCAACCTTCGCAAGTGCCTTTTCTCGAGCTTTGAGAATGGTGTCAGCAAATCGAGTTCTCACTGCAACTGCCCGATAAAGCTTTTCTGGTGAGACCTGCCTATCAGGTGGAGCCTTCTCCGCTACAATAGGATAGCATCACACACGTGAGACAATGCCTCAAAGGAAATAACAGCAAAAATTCTATGCCTTTATGCTTACCCTCCTGATGGTCACCCCCCTCTGTAATTAGCTCACCCTGGGAACTCAGTTCATCTTGAGGCAATTCACTCAGAGATTCTGAACAAGAAAAGGTATCAATTAGAATTGGTCTTCAAAAAAAAAAAGGAGAAAAGAAGGTATAGAGATAGCAAATAAAGTCCAGGAACAACTTGTAGAACTAGAAACCTCACTTTTTTGTATGCTTGAGCCTCCAAGATCCTTTCTTTTCTGGGCAACAATTTCTCCTGGTTGCACATTGTCCTTAAGAGCAATAGAAAGATGTTAGCCAAAACCCAAGCAAGCGACAAGGGCAGAGAGGAGGAACCGCGAGAGAGCATAATATTTTAGTCTGGTCTTCCGTGATGGCCCGCCATTTTATTATCCGGCTATAATAATCCACCAAAATTTTAATATACCTGTGTAGCTTGAGGAAGAACTGAAGCTTTATCCACATCTGAATCACTGCCAGATGAACTCCCAGAATCTGAATCTGGAAAAAAAAAAAACCATCAACTTGAATGCTACAGAAGAGGGAAACTAGCAATAATCCTACCATATTTAAATTTTTGCCGAAATGTATCTCCCCCAAACAGGAACAGATCACCTGTTCCTGTTACTCTGTGCCTATCCTGTTTTACGAGTATCCATCCATCTAATAAATGGGCCCACAAAAATTGAATGAATAGATGCTCACAGAATAAGTAAGGCACAGAGTAACGGACAGGTAATCCCCAAAAACAGTAGAACTTTTCCAAAAAGGTGTGAGTACATGTGGCAACTAATAATATGTTACAGATAAAGCCACAATCTTATCAATGTTCTTCAATCCCACAAATTATTATATTCATGCAAGGAATATTTTATGGGACTACACAGTAGATCCCAAGAAAGAAAAATGAGCAGGATTTTAACAGCGAACTACAACTGGATGAAGAACCTGATCCACCACTGGAGTTATTTGAACCACTGGGTTTACTGTTTCTGCAGCTTGTGTCTTCTTTTATACCTGCTGGTGGATAACTCGAAAATGGAGGATCATTTCCACCAATAATATCTATATCTTCATCCACAGAATCATTGCCTGAATAAAACATTATATTGTTAAAACTGGAAACAAATTGACATGCTGGAAGTACTTGTACTTCCTACAACCTTAATATGCATTAATCTAGAGTTGAATTACCTTTGCATGGTTGCAATGATGAATTGCTTAACCCAGATTCGTTATGAAGCTGAATAACGAAAACCATGTCAGCAATCACTTATGCACACATGAGCATTGCACAGGAACAATGCAAATAGCCAAAGAGCAAAAAAAGGCTCCAGAAAACAGAGTGCAAGTAAATATGGAAGAGGGAAGTAGAAACAAAGTGCAAGTAAATATGGAAGAGGGAAGTAGAAACAATCATACCTCCATTTCGCATGGCTCAGCTTTCTCCAAGTATTTCTGCTTCTGCAGCAAAAAGTCATCCAAAAGCTTTCTCAATTTAAACAATGTATCATCACTAAGAGCATCAATGTCAATCTCAATCTCATCTTCGCCAGACTGGTCAGCACTATAGCAATGCTCTTTTAGGAACTCAATGACGCTTTCAGGCAATTCACCCAGCAATGTCTCCAATTCTGTGCCAAGTTTGTGCTTCTGTTCAGTATTCATAAGCCCTCTAACAGGCTCTGATATACTTTCATTTTCACATTGTGAAGTTTTTTTCTTCTTTGCAGGTGGCATATCCACCATCGTCTCCACATGAACACCAGGTACTGGTTGCTCTGATTCCACCTCAACAACTAGAGGAAACTTCTTCTCTATTGCTTTCCATCTCACTTCAAAACACTTACTAAGCGTCTCTGCCATGATATGGACTTCATTTCCGGGAGGGTTATACTTCATTGCATTTGAGAAAGTTAGTCTGACATCAGTAGCAAACCCTACTGGATTTGAATATTGACCTGAAGCAATTTTACTCTTCACCGCTCCCAAATCCATTGGATGTTTGATAACTGTGTAATAATCAGGTATGTTCAATTTTATCGCATCAACTGGTTCATTAAAAACCCAACCATACTGATGGGTCATCAACCGTTTCAACAATGCTTCACATTGTTTCATCAACATAGCCATAGAAGCACTAACCGGTGCAGCGAGTTTTGTTTGCTCAATACGCCTAGAAGTACCCTTTTCCATTTTGGCCCCATTACGACCAGAAGGAGCCCATTTCTTACTATACAGAGCTGATGCTGCGGTAGATCTACTTATATCCTCTAAGGGAGGCCTCTTTTGGCCACCACTACAACTGCGAATATCATTAGAGGGCGAGAATTTAACTGCATGTGTGGTCAAAGAAGCTACTCTCTTCAGAAGGGCCCTAGTGTGTTCAAGTTCCATTTGTAACCTTAGTTTTAAATCTTTCCTCTCTGACCTTGACATCTTTGACATTGGGACATTAAAACTGTCAAAACCATCTGCATTCAGACTAATACATTTCCTCTTGGGGGCGAAGGAATCCTGGGATACTGTCATCTCAGTGTCAACTCGTCCTGAGCTCCCAAGTCCCTCGTACTCGTCCATTGTTTCAACCACATGCCGGTAGTTGGGAACGAAACCAGAGGAATGTCCTTTCGAATATTTCCGTGATTTCCCCATTGTTCGTGACAGCCAACACTTTTTCGATTCCTTCTGTCCTGCAAACTCTATAGGAACAGTTGGCGCCATAAGATTAATTTCCAGTAACTGAACATATCAACTTAGAAAATTTTTGTTTAACCTTCACTTCAATATCAATTTCCAGATTCATGACAAGGCCAAGTTACTGGTTCACAAGAATACCCAATTACTTGGGTTCTTTAAAGTTCAATGAATGAGACCACCAAAAAAAAATGTTTCAAAGACAATCCAGTACAATTCCTTTTTCTCGCAGATGTATCCAAGTTCGTAATAAATTCCAAAGCAAAAAGCTTCACTTAACTTCAAACATCTTCTCTCCCTTATTGTGGCCAATAACTCACGCATCAGGATTCCTTTTGTCGCTATTACAAATATACAAACAATTCCAACTTCTACTAAGCCCCAATCAGCGAAAGTTCGCAAATTCAAATTCAACCCCAGCTCTAAATTGAAAGGCAGAGAAAACCCATACAAAATCAGAAATGACCGACAAAAATACGGCAAAACCTTCAATTTATCCGAATTAGGGGAAGTCAAGAAAAAGAGAAGAGAAAAGATACCATAGATCAAGGATAAATACTTACTAGAAGAAAACCCTAAGCTCACTTCGAATCAAAAACACCCCCAAAAACTGAAAACCCTAGATCGAGTCGAATCTAAATAAGCGCGTCGACACGAACAACACCCCAAGACCCCACGAGTCAACGTGTCACTAAACCCTATAACCCGAGTTTTATCCTCCAGATTCCAATTCAAAACTGGATCTCGCGCCTCGAGCCCTTGATTCATACAAACCTCAAGAAAATCCGTTGAAATTAGGAGAGGTCACCACAAACGCTACTCGCTCGCTACTGTTCTTCTCCGAGACACATAAGAGAGAGAAATCTGAAGCTCGCACGATCTATGGGCGAGTTCGATCCTCTACTTATAGGCCCAATCCGCCACATGGAGCGTCGTCACTGAAGCAATCCCAGCCATGTACCACCGACACGCCTTAATCGTGTGGTTTAAATTAATCTTTCATCCACCTTCATTTTCGTTATCTAACGGCTGTGGTTATTCCCTGCCGATCGGGATTAATCATGTTGAATTTAAATTAAGGTTTATATATTATTTAAAAAAGTTTTACTTTTTTCAAGTACTGCTTTTTTAATCTCTCTCGAGTGGATAATCAGACACACTCGCTTTATCCATAAACACCGTGTTGCGACAGCAGAATTTGAAAAGTTTGAAGGAGCGCGTGTAACTGTTTATCAATTAAATGAGAGTGGTTTTATGAGACTAGACAATCTTATCTAGCCACGTTTCTCTATGACTGTTTACTGCCCCGTGTACTTAATTTTACGCAAATTCCACATTATATTTTTATGATTATTAACCTCGAATCAGTCTAATCAGATTAAAATATGCTGGATTTATAATTTTAATTTTAATTTTAATTCTTATAAATTAATTTGATCCCAAAAAAATAATACCAACAATGAAAAATCCGCCCACGTGGGATCGCAAAATGTTCGGGAATTCCTCTATTCAATTATTTTCCTTCTTTTTGTTGCTCGATCTCTCGTTCGTACACATCTTCTCTTTGTTTCCCTTTCCCAAGCTTACAGTGAGTCACAGACAAAATTTGAAAAAGTCAATTCTTTGATAATTCCAACATACATAATGAAGTTGCAAGTTTAATACGCAGCCTTGCTCTTATTTAGTATAGAAATTTTCCAAATAACTCACGTGAAGGGAGGGAAATAATTATTATTATTATTATTAAAACTATTAAAATATGCTAGGTAAAGGCTTAGGCTACAAGTATTACCTACTTACAAGTATAAGCTAATTATTAGATGAAAGAGTTAAACGACTTCTGAAAATTAGAAGGGTCTCTTCACGAGGAATTATTTATCTATATCTTAATTTATTAAAGTTTTCTATTGCAAGTTACGTCCTTAATAAGTTTTAACACTGTTAAGTGTACAAAAAAATAAATTATAGTTTTAAAATAAAGTGGATTTTGTGATAAATATTATTATATTGAATTATTATTAATTTATTTTAACCTAATTTATTGTTAAAATCATTTACAATAATCATATTAGGTATTAAAATAATTTAATATAAATTCAATCAGCATTTCTTATATCATAATCTAATTTGTAATGATTTACAGTAATATTCTAAAAATAAATAAAACTACACAAAAAGATATTCGTTAATTTTTATGTTGGCCTTTAAAAAGCTTCCTAATAATATCCTTTTATTAGCACTAATTAGAGTTACATGCTCATTTTTTGTCCTTTATTATTTAAAAATTGTGATTTTTAAGGTAGACTAGGAGCCACTGAGCCCAGGTATAATAAGTTTGGGTTTAAAGCTGATCCAGATCTGCCGTACATTATCAATACTTACCATGGGGCTTAGGTTCATTGTCCAGCCCCACGCCAGTTTTGATCTTCATCACAAAGGTCAAGTTTAATCGTGCAAAAATAGAGCAAATGATTACCCAAATCTACTTTTTTCTTAATTATCTTAATTTGATTTAATTTTTTGATTATTATTATATTTTAAAATATAATTTATACTAATAAATATAAATTAACTTTGGTTGGGTCGGATGCATCGGGCCCAAGTCTAATCTCACAGGCCGATCGATCTGTCTCACCCCATAGACTGATTTGGGCTTAATCCACACATTCACAACCCATTAGCATGAGGAACCCTCCCATGCACGA
>JANKOD010038815.1:0-14304 GCA_026284645.1 Erythroxylum acuminatum | reverse complement strand
AAGTGGAAGAAGGAAAGTGTTGTCTTGTGTATTAGAGGAAGAAAAACGTGACTTGAAGATAGAAAGAAGAAAAGAAACGAAAGTAAAGAGAGAAAGAGAGGAGAGTTCGATTCTTTAAGAGAAAGGAAGGAAGATAGTTAGGGTTTCTTCATTTCTTAGTTTTCAAGAGGGAATTTGAGGTTGATCAAGAAGAGAAAAAGGTAGAGGAAGATAAGAGCTTCCATTTGAGCCAATAATCTCATCATTTGGTAAAGATTCAAGGTAAGTTTGATTTTAATCATTTGGATTTATAGAAGGGTTTTGGTTCATGAAGCTTATGAAATGCATGGGTTTAAGTTTTCTAGAAACAATTTTATTAAATATGCTTTATGGGTTTTTCAATTTTTCAACCCTATTGAAGTTGGGATTTTTGCCTATGAAAAGGGAATCAAGAAAGACAAGAGGAGCAAGAGGAGGGGCATTTTTGAGCAAGTTTTTAAGCAAGAAAATCAAGGTGGGTTTCATGTTTATAATTGAATAATGAGCCACTAATGTTTTCTTTTGAATCAAGAGAAATAAAATGATTTCAATTACTTCATAAATGTTGTTTTTATTGCTTTTGATCGATTTGAGAAATTGCTACATGTTTGGTATATGAATTGTGTGAATGAGTTATGAAATGAAAAATGGAAATGATTTTGAAAGGATATCAAGTTTATGAAATCAAGTTTCGAAAATGTGTCATTTTGGACAACATGTTTACAAGATGTGAAATGAGTGATTATGTGGGTTTGTGATGGTCCCCTAAGTTAAGTCAAGTGTACTTTGAGAAAAAGCTTTTCCCGCCTGCCTGTTAGTGGCATAGAGCTCCTTCATGGACTTCCCTAAGTTCACGGCCACGCAAAACCATTATATGGGATTGTGATAGTACGTTCTATTTACGGCTTCACAGGACCCTTAGGGGAAATGTGTAATACGTTCTATTTTGGATCCACCCAAACCATTCTGATGTGCTTATGTGCTCATGATATGTGGACAAGCTTGATGCATACATGATTTGTGTCAATGTGAACTAGATTACATGATGAAGTTTTGAAAAACATGTGCTTTATAAATTCAATAAAAATTTTCTATGACAAATGAACATTTCAAAGGTTTTGTTTTTTTTCGTTATAAACTGTTACCCACGAGCTTTCTCACCCCCCTTTTCGTCCCATTTTCAAGTGAAGAGAATGAGATCGAGTAACCAAGAGTCGAGGCATCATTCTACTTTTGAAATGTTTTTTTTTTGTAAATTTAAGTTGGATTTTGTAAAAACAAGGCTTTAGACGCATTTCGATATTATTATTGGGTTTTGTATCTTTTGTAATTAGGATTTTGATACCAATGATGTAATGTAGCTTGGAATGCCATTAAAGCTTTGTAGAACTTATATTTCTTGTTGTTAATGAAATATGAATTGTGTATAGACGATGTGAGTTAAAATTAGATATGGTTGAAGAAGTTATCTACTTGAGTTAATGATTTTTGAACATGAATTGTTGTTATATATATATACATAAATGAGATCTTATGGAAAAGAAAATAGGAATGCTGAATGATGAGATGTAGTCGAATGGATAAGAATGATGTTGCATTAGAGGAAGTGAATTTGAGAAAATTTTTAAGTCTTTCATAAGGGTAAATGTGTGTTCTGATTTCAGGGGAAATATTGTCTTAATATAGGCTGAATTTGGCAAAGTTGTCTTCTTTATCGTCTTAGCTTTCCAATGGTATAAAGTATGCAATTTTTGGATATCGGAGTTGAGAGATATGATCATTATAAGTGGAGATGCTTTGAAAAGTGTAGTTAGTGACTTAGAATTTTTGGTGATGTGAGGAAGACCCCGTAGAAGAACTTTCGTCTGATTCCTTCTTAGACTGAACCTTCGTCTGATTCATTTTAGACTGAGCCTTCGTCTGGTTCATTTTAGACTTAGCCTTCGTCTGGTTCATCTTAGACTGAATCTTCGTCTGATTCCTTCTTAGACTGAACCTTCGTCTGGTCCATTTTAGGCTGAGCCTTTGTCTGGTTCATCTTAGAATGAAACTTCGTCTGATTCCTTCTTAAACTGAACCTTCGTCTAGTTCATTTTAGACTGAATCTTCGTCTGGTTCATCAAAAATAAATATTAAAAAATATAAAAAAGTCAAATAATATTATATAATTCTCAAAATAAATGTGAAGATAAATTTGTGGGTATTGTAGGAATTAAGTGTAAAACATAAGGACAAAAGAGGCTAAAAAATAAGCTCATTAATTGATCTAAAAAAGCTACTAAAAAGTACTTTTTTGAAAAGCTCCAAATTTGAATTTCTTAAAAAGCTAAATTTTAGCTGCTAAAAAAAATTACTTCTATTAAAAAAGTAATTTTTATTTTACAATCAAATACTTATTTTTCTTTAAAAAAATTTGCAACAAAAAAAGTACTTATTCACTGGTAAACTTAACATATTCATAAGGTTGGTTTTACGATAAGCATGGACTCACGGGGGATTATGATCTATCGAGCTAATGATTAGAATTCCTGTTACTATACGATTTTAACTATATATCGGCAATCCCTCTCCTCCCATGATTATAATATTTCCCTTACTTCCTCTATAACGGCTAGTCTCATTCAACTCCAGTTACCAAACGTACCTTTGTACGTTTTCAAAATATATTGTTCTGATTACTCTTTTCTGCTGTTCTTAGGAGAGTCAGGACACGTCCATTTCTCGCCCCTCCCAAGTTGCCATTCTCGTTCTATGTGGGCCAGATTGCAGTAAATGATGAGGCCAATGACTAAATTTAACAGCGGATTAATGTTACAATAAATTAAAATTTCGAATATTTTACGTAATTTACCCTATATTTAACCCTTTAGTTAATTAATCACTTGATGCAATTGCATATGCTTCATTCCACATGTTTTACATCTTTAATACTTGTCGGCTGGCGCAAGAGTTAGTGACGGAGCTAAAAATTTAATATAGGAGGGCCCAAATATTTATTTTTTAAAATTTTGAGGAGCCCAGTACTCCACTGACTCTTAAATTACTCTGTCCTTTTATATATATGTATATTAAAAATAATTTAAAAAAAAACTTTGAGGGGCCCAATGCCCCCATGTAGCTCCATGTAGCTACGTCTCTTGCTTCAACTTACCATTTTGATTTAGTAAATAGACTTGGAGGATGACATGCAATAATTTCATTCTTCCCAAAACATTATTGAAAGGAGGGAGTAGTTATTAATTAAATTCCTATTCTTCTTCTATTTCTATATTTATGTTCTTAATTTCTATTTAAAAATATAATTAAGGCTTCTAAAATATAATGTCCTAACAATTAGTATCAAAGTGAAAGAGACAATGGTTGAAGGAGCACATTCACAAGAATTGAGATGTCTAAACGAAAAAATGAAAATGCAGATGTAGGAATTGGAGTTGAGATATGAAATAAGTATTCAAGAACTAAAAGATTGGATGATGTAGCTTTACTAATAGGCAAGTTACAATAGCCACAAAGTGGATGAAGAAAAAAATCAAGGTTTGTGGTGAGTGCTTTCTATAGGGTTTGTGCATACGTGTGTCAATGCTACTAAATTTTTTTCTCTTACAAATCTATTACTCACTAACGAGGCAAGTGCAACTATAATCAAACCTCAGAATGATGCGAAGTGGATTAGAGAGCCTTACGCTATTAAGTAGCCTAAGGATAATAAATAAAAAAGATAATTTTATGGACTTTTGAATAATAACATGCAAGTATTGGAGATAGTTTTTAGGCTATAAAAACAATGGAGCAGCAAGGGAGAAGGCAGTAAGCAATCATGCATGTGTGAGAGTTCCAAAAGGCTCTATCATCTGTCTAAAGCGATTGAAGGTAAGTGATGTTGAGGGGCGTTGAGAGGTAAAAGAGAGACAAACCCCACCTAAGTTGAGTTAGTTTGTGACTATTAGAGGAAAATTTTAGGTGTTGTGTAAGCTAGTCTGAGGTCTATGCAGCCCACAACTTGAATGACTTTCTTCTAAACCCTATTTCTCTTTATTGTTATATTTCTATGCTTAATTTACTCTAGTTTGTTTAATTTCTGTCTAGGGATACAATTTTGATTATGGGGACAATTATTCCAAATTAATTCAATTGATTATCGAGATAATTTGACATTTATGCAATATATGGATTCTTTGGTTTTTAATTTATGTTCTTTATATAATTGGAGACATCCTTAATTATAGGACATTAATAATTGAATCATTAGTCCATTTAGTGTTATAGGAGTTGGAATTTATTTGTTCTTCGAATAGATTGTTAGTGGTTGATTGTATCTCATAGTTTATAATGCGTTTTTGAGCTGGGATTAAGTTGGTTCTATCCTAGAAATTGAAGGGCGATAGATTGGAGCTGGTTGGTTCTATCAAGCTTTATGTTGATTTCACGTAGTGTTTGGAGATTTTATCCAATCTGTCAATGCCATACTTCCTTATGGAAATGTCGCATTTTATTTGTTTAATCTTATTTTAACTTGAATAATAGTGTATCTTAATGAATTTTACATAAATAAAGTATGCACTAGATACTAAATTCAAGAATGTTAACCCAAACGTGATTAATGTATATTATGACAGATCCAGATTTTGTTTTTTAAAGGTTCACTAGTTTATAGGAAGATTGTTTTATTACTTGAATTATATTAAGTTATGTACCTTGAGTAAATCAGGTGTTTAAGTACCAACTTAGGATCACTTTAAAAAAGAATTACAAAATAAAAATAGAGGCTATCCAAATTGAAGACATGAAGGACTATTTCAAATTTTATCCATGAATTGAAGTTATCCAAACTTGATAATTATTCCATGTTTACATGAATGATAGAAATAGTTAGTGAGAAAATTGAGTTGAAACGTTTACGATTTATCAGTAACTTTGTGACACTATTATCTTATTTTCTTAAATTCAAATCTATTTTAAAATTTCAGTAGCATTGATTTATGCCTAAGTGACCATTTACACTTGTGTTTATTAGGACATATAAGTTAGAAGTGAACTTTTAAAGTTGAGTGAAAGTAGCTGAAAAACTATTTAAAATTTTTTTTTAGATAAAAGTGATTTATTTTGCTTATCTTGAATCATTTAAATTTGCAAAACCATTTTATTTAAGCTTTAAAGGATGTAGGAAGATATTAGGAAGAAAGTGAGTCATTGATGAAGTATAAATATAAGTTTTCTAAGATGAAAATTTAGACTTGCATAATTTGATTTCATCATTTTTGTTTTAGTTGAAAAATATTATAATAGACTTATCAACAAATAAACTTATTTGGTAAATCAAACTTTTCTCATATGATCGACCCTTATTTGCTCAATAATAATTTGGTTAATAACTTTAGCGATTAAATAAGTTTTTAATTTACATACATAGAACGACACGTACCACTCTATCTAAAGTATCCTATTTAACTTCCTTTACCCAAGTCGCAATTCATTTACAAACATACTCTCTTAAGTCATATCTATCAAAAATATATCTCATATCACAATTATATCAATATGTTGAAAAATAATCACTAAGATTTTTTCTATCTAAATATAGTAAAACATTTATCTATAAAGCATGTTCAAAACAATAAAAATCAAATAAGAAAATGGGGAAATTAGGATAGAAATAAATTTAGAACTTTTGATTATGGCTAATGATTTGATCCACAAAGATGAATTATGGATCTTGATTCTCTAATGGAAAACATGTTACGATTTACTTCCAAAGGGTTGAAGAAGCCTCCCAAAGCTAATCATGGCTTCCAAAGAGAGAAGGATATTTATAATATATGTTTTCTCAAAAGTCATCTAAAGTCTACTAAAAATTAGGGTCTTTGTACTTAAATACATTTTAGCTTGCCAAGGGGACTATCTGGGGTACGATTGTGGCCCAGACCATAGGCTTTAATATTTTCTCTAGGTAATAGACATAGCCTTGAGTATGGTCATTTCTTTAAGCCATAGATATTTCTATTTCTTTAAGATTAATACATAACTTCTAACACGATCTTAACTATGAATCTTTTTGTTTTTACTTTATCTCATAACAAAGTATCTCACATGACTATGGCTTAGGTTGGGTCATTTGTTACATTTAATCCTTCTAAGAACAGATCGGCACACCACTGTGCACCAAACCATATTCCTTCCAGAATTGTTATTTTCTTCATAATTTTACTTGAAATGGCCTCTTAATCTTAAATAATATCATCTCAATATACAATTTGCATAGTTACATAAGAAGATATTCATAACTACATAAAACAATTTATAAAATTAAAATCAAGTAAATATTTAATAAAATATGTTCATATTTCATGCACTTTAAATATCCTTATACTTAATTTTTTGCTTGTTCTCAATAAAATCAATTCAATCAATCTAACTTAAAAAGTAGCAATTCTAATAACAAATTTAACAAATTGATTTGATATAAATGAAATGAAACATAAAGAACAATACCAAAGAAATCATAGAGGCAAGTGTACCTATTTTTTCCTATAGTATAATCTAGGTGAGTCGAGTGTCGATCCTATAAAGACTTAAATTACTAGTATCGACTATCTTTTTATTATCCAAAGATCTAAAATATACTTTTATGAAAAATGAATGAGAGGGAAAAGTCAGTAGCTGAATTACATTAATAACCTACATAATAAAGGAGAGTACATGATTATGTGATACTACAAGAAACCATCATTAATGGAAACACAATATAGTATATTGAGATCATTAATAACATCAAACAACTTTAAGATTAAACAAACCGTTATTAAATGTTTCAATAGTCAGTATACTTTAATGGATTGCTATATGAGGATCCTAATGCATATGTTACCAATTTCCTAAAGATATGTGATACATTCACAGTTAATGGAACAAGTAATGGTGCATCAATTTGATGTTGTTTTTGTTCTCACTATAATATTAAACAAACCTATAGTTGAATTGATTATATGTGGCTTCAATCACTATATAGGATAATCTAGTGATCTAGTGCTTAGTTAAGTATTTCCTACTAGCCAAGACTGCAAAGTTGAGAAACGACATCTCTATTTATCAACAGCTTAATAATGGCATACATTATGAGTCATAGGAGAGGCGTAAAGATGTACACACTATAGGCTACCAGTATGGTCATTAGATCAAACCTTTTATAATGGTCGTAAGAATTGTATGAACCTTGAATAATAAAACTTGGAAAGTTATGTTAAATCTGATTAAAGAGATGTAATGAATAATTATTAGTGGAAAATCAAGCATGGTTAAAGTACTAAAACCATCAAGTATTTATAATATTGATGTAGTAACAACATTGGAAGCTTAAGCAGAGACACGCACAAAGAGAATTGATAGCTTGAATGGAGCAATGAGACTGCCTTAAGTACTATGATGTGAGTTATGTAGAAGAGCATATATTAGTACTAAATTCAAGATGGCAATCCCCTTATCAGATGAACTACTTGGGGAGCTATCAATGCAATCAAAACAACCTTTACAGTAAGATCTGCAATTCAATGTGATAAAATCATTCAAAATTTGGTTTGAGAAACCAAGCAGTAGACAAGGGATAAAGACCAAGTAGCTACCTAGGATCCTAAAAGACCTCCACAATAGTAAGAAAGAAAATTGGTTTAAGAGTTGTCCATTGATAGATTGGAGGAGGCAAGAATCCTTACCAAGTGTCTCAAATGAGCAATGTAAATTGGTGAAATTGATAAGTGGTAAGGAAATTGGTGGTTAAGTGACAAACATGAAGAAAAATTATAGTTAAAAACTATAGGCAATCGCTCAGAGAAAGTACTTAAGAAGAATAAGCATCCCCTATCAAACATTATATGCTTTTGATTCCTTTTCCTCAGAGGCTTAAGTAAAATAAAATGGACAAACAATTTGAGAAGTTCTTAGAAGTTTTTAGGTAGATTCACATAAACATCTCATTCTTATATACCCATGCACAAATACCTACCTACACCAAGTTTAAGGATATCATGGTCAAGAAAAGAAAATTGAAGGAGGTTGAGACAAATTTGTTGACTAAGGAATGTAGTTAAAGGAGGTCGAGACAATTTTATTAACTAAGGAATGCAGTTCCATCATCCAAAACAAGCTACCACAAAGCTAAACGATTTAGGGAACTTTTGCATCCCTTATACTATCAGTAAAGTTGATTTCTTTAAACCTTTATGTGATCCAGGTGCTATCATAGTTTTAATACCATAGTCAATTACTATAAACTTGGACAAGAATTAAAATTTATAACTATAACTTTGTAACTAGGAGATTTTTCTATTAAGTGCCTTTTGAGTGTATTTGAATTTTTTTTAGTTAAGCTAAAGAACTTTATTCCTATCGATTGTGCTACCTTAAACATGCTATAGACTTACGTAAGATGTATGACTAACAATTATCCTTACCGCTGGCATAAATGGTTGGCATTAGTGGAATGATGGTACAACACCACCTTTCACTTTGTAATTTAGTGCACACTATTTGAAGCTATCTATAGATACACTCCTCTAATACACATTACATATTTGGATGGTAATTCATAATTGCTTAGGATAGTTCAATTTTTGCAAGATAGAGAAATGACAATGAAGTTAATTGAATTTCATATGTAAAGAATATAATCGAAAGAAGCGAGTGATCAAAGGAAATCCTAAAAGTAGTTTAAGGTAGAGCACTGGGAGTATGTGAAGCTTTGACCTTATAGATTATGCAGTTTGTCATAACGAGAAAATTAGAAGTTGTCATTGTTATCTTTTGGTCCACTTCCAATACTTTAAATGAATCACTACAAAAGAATTTGAGAATTCATCTCACTTTCATGTTTCTCAACTTAAGAAAAATGTGTTTGAATATACTAAAGTTAGTTTTGAGATGCATGAGTCATTGAAAATTACACTAAAATTGCTAGTGATAATTAAAGATTATAGATCAATACGATAAAAGAATCAAGAAATTGTTCAAGTATCGATGTAGTAATCCATTGATGATGATAAGGATGTCATATGGAAATATTTATAAGAATTAAATCAAAGTTATTAAAAAATTAACCTTGCGGACAAAGTTTCTAAAAGGAGAAATAACATTTTGGATGAAGCATAAAAGAGAGAAAGAGGAGGAAGGAGATAAAGATAAGATAAAAAATGAAACATTAGATAATATTGTTTATACAATCAATAACCTCCTCCATAAGATGGACAGTGACAAAGATGTGCCCTTTATCTGTGAACTTTTTTTAGAAAGAAAAATATAGGTGCAATACAAGCTCTGGGTCAAACGGTTGTTAAGACAGAATCTATTTTTGTATATATTGTTCGCTAAAAGATAGGATACTTTGGATCCCAAATTATCTCCTGTAAATAAGCTGTCAATCCCAAAGTGTCTCCTGTGAATATGCTGTACAAATTGTATTTAAACAGCCTGTGAAGGGTTGAATAATCATCAAGTTTTTCACCTTCAATCTCTTGCCATTATATGGTATCAGAGCCTCAAAACTCAAACGAGCCATATCTAATTTTTTTTCACTCTCCAATGACAATCTCAGCAGCCACCACTACCACTCTCGTCGTCATCTTCGACAACGCCCACACCTCCACACCCATTATTCAATTCAATCCTGCATCCCAACTTCCCATCAAGTTAACCGGTAGTGTTAATTTCACAACCTGGAAAGCCCAATTTTCCATGCTAATGCATGGCCACGACCTCTTTGGTCTTCTTGATGGCACAAAATCCATACCTCCACGCACCACTGGCGACAACCAACAACCAAACCCTGCCTACATCATCTGGTTCTGCCAAGACCAGCTTATCCAAAACACCTTGATGGCTTCCGTCGACCCAACAATAGCTCCCACTGTTGCTAATGCCGACTCTGCCCGCCGAGCTTGGCTAGCACTACACACAGCCTATGCCAACAAATCCCACTCTCGAGTCTTTAGCCTCCGAGATCAACAAGCCCGCCTTACCAAAGAATCCCAAACCATGACTGACTATCTTCACCATGTTCGATCCCTTGCTGATGAATTAGCCCAAGCCGGTGCCCCTCTAGCCAATGATGAATTGGTTGTTCAAATCCTACGTGGTCTAGGATCTGAATACTGTGAGATTTCAGCAGCCATACGTGCCCGTGACACTACTATCACCTATGAAGACCTCTATGACAAACTCCTCGACCATGAAATTTTCATTCAACATGAGGAATCCAAGAAACCATATGCTCCTATAACAGCTGCTGTTGCCCAACGAACCAAACCCACAAACACTTACAACTCCCGAAACAATCGTCGCAACCCACAACAGTGGCACTCAAATGATCGTATCGACAATCCAGCTCCACAATGGCGAAATAGCAACCGGTCCAGCAATTGGCGTGAGAACAATAATAACTATGACCTTGTTCGATGCCAACTGTGCCGCAAGCCTGGGCATAAAGCAAATGTGTGTCGCTCACGGTCACACAACCACTTCGAAGCAAAAGCCAACTATGCCATGGGGTACTCGGACCATAATACTCCTTGGGTGCTAGATTCCGGTGCCTCTCACCACATCACGACTGAGCCACATCACATGCCTGAGTACATTGGGGCTGATGGTATTACAATGGGCAATGGTATGAAAATTCCAATCACTCATTCTGGTTCCACTCAATTATCGACATCAACTACTGCTTTTAATCTCTCCAATACTCTTTGTGCCCCGGATATTAAACGTAATCTCATACCTGTTTCGCAATTTTGCCATGATAATTTAACCTCTATTGAATTTTTTCCTACTTCTTTCTATGTGAAGGATCTTCAAACGGGGACGCCGTTGGTGCAAGGCCGGAGTAGAGATGGTTTGTACGAATGGCCGGAACATAAGTCCCTACAACCCCAAGCCTAGTCTATCCATAAAACCACACCACTCAATATCTGGCATCATAGATTAGGACACCCTCATTCACAGAATTTGAATCTTATTTGCAGCAAATTTTATTTACCAGTTTCCAATCGAGCCAATTTTACATCTTGTAATTCTTGTCAATGCAATAAAGCACATCGTTTGCCTTTTCAAGAATTTACTCTCTCAAGCACAAAACCATTACAAACGTATTTTTAGTGATTTATGGGTACCATCTCCAATTCTTTCGATTGACAACAAATTATACTACTACATCTTTGTCGATCAATTCACCAAGTACATCTGGATTTATACCTTGAAAAATAAAATAGAAGTCAAGGAGATTTTCAAAGCTTTCGACCCTTACTAGAAAAACATTTTGACACTAAAATCCTCTCCTTTTACACCGATGGGGGAACTGAGTATAAAAGCCTTGACCCCTATTTAAAAACCAACGGCATTGAACACCTTGTGAGTCCACCTTACACACCTCAGAGAGTTGCCATTGTCGAAAGACGTCATCGACACATCGTCGAAATTGCCAAAACACTACTATACGAAGCTTCTCTACCTCCAACTTTGTGGTCGTTTGCTTACCATCATGCCGTCTACCTAATAAATCGAATGCCCACCTCCTTGCTCAAATACAAATCACCATATGAAGTGCTTTTTGATAAACCTCCGGACTACGAATCACTCAAAAGCTTTGGTTGTCTGTGCCACCCTTGGCTAAAACCGTATGCTGCCCACAAACTTGAGCCTAGATCCAAACCATGTGTGTATTTAGGTTTGTCCCTAAGCCACCATTGCCATCTGTGCTATGACCCCATCAGTTCCAAAATTTATCTGTCTCGTGATGTCACCTTCCTTGAAACTGAGTTCCCGTTTCGAAAAAGATTTAAGCATTTATTGCCTAGAAACAAACCTATCGAATGGGACATAACACCCATTTGCGGCCGAGAAGAACCACCGCAAGCCAGTCAGCTCCCATCAGAATTACCCTCTCTAATACACATCCAATCCACCGGTGACCGAAATCAACCAGCAATTCATACAAGAGCACTCGACTCCAGCATTGCTCCAATGGCTCCATCGTCATCATCAGGTACAACCTCGTCCTCTCCTTCCTCTAATCCGAGTGATACACCAACCAACACTTCAACACAGTGTTCACACACAAATCCTCCAACCACAACTCAAACCTCACCACCACCACAAACAGACTCCAAACCACAACCACCCACCACTACTCAAACTAGTTGTAACATCCTAACCCCCGATGGGAAGGGTAGAATAGTAATTTGGAAAGAGTCGGAAGTGTTTAGTATTATGTTAAAATATTCATGCATACCATTACTTGTGAATAGTAAAATTTTGCACATGAAAATAACTGTACATGCATTCATGACATTTTCCGGTATATGTGCCTAAATATGACTTGGCTGTAAAAAAATGTGGTATTTGTGCTTGAAAAATTAATTGGAGTGATTTTTGTGTGTTTTATATTTTTGGAGAATTTTGGGAATCTTTCTGGAAATTTTCGGGAAAAATTTTCGAACCAGAAAAATTGCCAAGTGGCGAACCGATTGATTTTCGGTACTGAAAATTTCTGTCCAATGGCACTGAAATATTGGATACATTATTTTGGGATTGTAATTGGGACCATTGAAATTAGATGGATTGAAGATTTAATTTTTTTATTAGGATTCTTTATTAAAAGTGATTAATTGATTTTGTCTTTTCTTCTTAAGTGACATGTGTCTTAAGTCATTTAATGCTTGTATTTTACCCATTCATTCACGACTCTCCTTGGTAGAAAGAGTGAAATTGCTTTAGAGTGAAGTTAATCTTCTTCCCATCCGAAACCTTCTTCTTCTTCTTCTTCATTGATTTTCTTCAAGTGTTCTAGCTTAATTGTTGTCTCCTCCTCCACCTTAAGTGTTTCCTTTCATGCATACTAGCTTAAAACCTTCTACCTCCTTTTCTATGATGGTGATCGTGTGTGGGTAAAGTGAAGTGGAGGGGTTGGAGTATTAATTGAAGAATTGAGGATTTGAAGCTTGGTTAGGTGAGAATTTAATTGTATGTTCTTTAATTAGTAGTTAGATGCATTAATTGGGAGTTATTGTGCATTAAATATGATTTATTGTGCATTAATTTCATGAAGCTTGTGGTTTGATTGTTTGGGTATAAATTTATGTTTGTGTAAGGATGAATGATTTAGCATGTTTTGGATTGGTTTTGGATTAAGTTGATGATGTTAGATGAGTACTTATTAAAGGAAGCAAGTTGAGTGTAGGTGCTGCCAATTTGTGGCTGCTTGTCCAAGTGAAGGTATTGATGACATATTGGCTAATTTCTTGTCTAATTGGTGTGCATATTGATGTATAATTGGGATTGAAATGAGAGGAGTAGAGTTAGGTGGAAAAGCTGAAAAATGGAATGTGTATGGACTCCAATGTTTTGATCATAACTCTTTGTGTAGTTGAGCAAATGAGGTGAGACTTATCTTGAATTGAAATTGAGACTTTTGGCTACATTTTTTGTGAAGGAAATGATGCTAAATTGTGTCTTGAAGGGGTTTGAATTTGGCTTTGAAAATGAGTTGTAGGTGCTGTATGAACAGTAATCCGAACTTGATAACCTAAAGCTTTGAGGCATTTCGCTAGGGTGTTAGAGACAGACTTTGCAAATTTGGTCTTCATGAAACTTGAATAGGTTCCTGTTATCTTTCTATTGCCATCAAGTATGCAATTTTTCGATGTCTAGGCTGAGAGTTATGACCTGTTGATTTTTGGATGTTAATAGGCTTGGTACTGGAAAATGTGTTAAGTATAGGTTTTGTGGTGATTGTATATTGAAGCTAAATTCTGGACTGTTGTGATTCTAATTAGCTCAAGTGGTCCTATGGAAAGTTGTAGAGGAATGAATTACCTTTAAAATGAGGTATAGTATGCTAATTTTGGATGTAAGAGTTGTGAGTTATGAATTTTCATAGAATAGACCTGAGTTAGGCAATCTGTTAGTTACCACTCTTTCACAGGGCAGTCACATTCATGGGCGAAATTAACCTAGTTAGGAGTGGAATTTGCTTCTAAGTCCTTCATGAGAATTGTAGTATGTCGTTTGATCTTTCTTTGGACATAAAGCTTGAAATTTTTGGCAAAGGGAATGGAAAGATATGGTTGTTGAAAAATGGTATACTGTTTTGGGACATTTTGTGAAGGCAGTAACTTTGGTTGCATTTTTGACACCCTTAGAGGTGAAATTGGTTTTTGTGTCCTTCACGAAACTATACAAAATCAAATTTCCAGCTTTTATACCTAAACCAATTTCTATCACTTCCATACCCTTTTCCAAACCAATAAG
>JANKOD010038724.1:0-14319 GCA_026284645.1 Erythroxylum acuminatum | reverse complement strand
ACATGTATAATATATGGACAACTAGATCCAATGACAATGATGTATATTAGTAATTTAAGATATGTTTGTTTCATATGCTTATTAGATTGTTGAAATGTTTTGATTTCGATTAATGTACCTGAATGTTGAACATCTCTATTTATCTACTATTAGTAATATATAACTTTCAGTTATTGGATTACTTTTGAAATGCACCCATTTGGACATCTCTGTTTGTTTGACTATGTGTTCGTGAGTTATTAGATTACATGTGTATGCTTTAAATTTTTCAGCAAAGTTATTTTTGTTATATGTTATTTCTTTGATAACTCTTACATTGTCATTCTTTTATTAGGAATGGCTATGGCTGCCCGTAGGAGGGGAAAGAATAAGCAGTATTGGAAGGATGATGAGGTTGAAGCTTTGGTCGACGCTTTGCAAGAACTAACTTGCGATCTTTTATATAAAGTAGATGGGGGATTTAAGAACAATTACATGGTTGAAGTGCACAAGATGTTGCTGAGCAAGATTCCCAATTTTGATAAGGATGTCGATCCCCACATTGACTCTAAGATTCAATGGTTAAGAAACAAGTACCGTTCAATTTCTGAAATGTGTATGCAAAGTGGTTGTCAGTGGGATGATGTTGAGCATAAGATCAATTGTGAGAAACAATGGTTTGATGAATGGTGCTTGGTAATGTAGTGCTCCCTTACCCTAAGGTACATACCGGGACGTCTGGAGGACATTCCAGTACATAACCTATATGATAACGACACGCTACGTTCAATCACTGCATTCACTTAGCATGGCATCAACTATTTTTATCCTCTTATCAACATCATTAAGAAAGTCACCATATTTTAATACCCAAAATTTCCTCATTTCTTTTCATAAAAACCGAAGATCTACAATTTGTCTTTCAACATTTCCTACATGGATATCATCATAGCCTAATACAAAAGTGTTATATGAAAGAGGGAATACACAAAATCTATCTAATCTGTCCAAAACCCAGTTGACTGGCCTTTGAGCTATGACTTCGTTCCCAATCACAAGTTTACACAACTTGTAACGTCTTTCAGTAGCTGGAGTTGCTTCTCGGTCCTCAAAAGTCAACGTTGCAATTTTAGTGAGTTTTGCGGACTCAATGAGATAACCATCATTGATAGTTCACTCAATTCATGCATCACATCAATACATGCAACAATTTATTCACATCTTTGCATAATTAATCACATATCACATTCTCACTTAAGGATAAGCAATTTTGCATTTCAATCAATCAAACATACTTATTAAAATACATCTGAAATGCTCATATGACTCTTTTCAAAAAAAAAATTCGTTGTTGTAACCGAGTGCCTAAATTGTCCCGTATCCATTGTGGATACCGGGCTCATTTATACTATCCCTTATCTGTTGGGGGTACAGGGCTCATTTTACATAGTGACCCATTGGCTCTTAATCACATTTGGAGCTTTAAGCTCATTCTCGGTGGCTACTCAAGTCACAACTCTCATTATCTGATCACGCATTCATGTATGGAATGCATCTCTCATAATCAATTATGTCATAAAACATTCAGCTCGTCACATTCGCATACAAGTAGCACTTCAATATCTCATTCACATATCACAATCATCGAACCTTCATTGTCCGAAATCAACACAATCAAATCACATTCATTCAATAATTCAAGCATAATAAAATCAAACAATTAATTGAGTGGGACTGTCTAGGTTACTCACTGGTCGCTCCTGAAGCTACTGCTTGGAAGTTCCGGTAATGTCTGGAGGTTGACATTCTAGTTGCTCCTCTATACCACAAAATATACGCATATCACAATTTGGCACAATTGTAAGTATTTGAAAATGCACATGTATGTATATGAAATATACACAATGCATGTTTATGACAATCCTGAGTATTTATCCATTAGTTTCGCCACAAAATCAATCCCATATCAAGACTCACCTAAGTGTAATTTATACTTAGGTTTATACCTCAATAAATTATTAAAAACACAATTCATAACTCATTGAATCACCTTCAGATTTTTCCCAAAAACTGACTTTCAGGTCTACTGTTCAGGATCATTTAGAAAAGGAAAATGAAGTAATTTGGTCATATTCTCTTAAATTTCTTCCTCTAACTATCCTTTAAACAATCTTTCTCATCTCAGACCATCATCTTACAACTATTTTTTTTGGAAAATCATCATCTTACAACTATTCCTCAACTCTAATTTCATTCTTTTGGTCATCTCTAAAAACACTCACGTATTCACATATAGAAGAGAAATAGAGCATATAAAAAATCATTTTTTATAAATTTCTACACTAATCTCACATACATTTTCATTGTTCTATCAACTCCAAAATCATTTCTACGCTATCTTATAACATTTTTATCATCAAAACCAAAAATTCACATATCCACATTTTCATCTTTTATTCACAATGAACATGAAAAATGTCTATTTTTCTCTTATTCATGACAGGACAATAAATCACTATTTTTGTTTCATAAAATAACAACTCTAAAGGATTAACAAGATACTCACTTGATAAAATTCCAAAATCTTCAAAAACTCCAAGAGGCCCTAACTCTTATACACCCACGTACATCATCTTGAAGGTAGTTTAGGTTAGGTTTTTCTTAATGCAAAAGGAATAGATAACGAAGTTGGAGTAACAAACGGTAGATCAAAGCAAGATATAACTCTCGTGAAGGTTTCGATGAATCAAAAGTCCATAAAGGAAAAAGCTTGTAGAAGATAGTTTTGAAGAAAAGACTAAGTCAAAAAGTAACTTAGTCTTTCAAATATATAAAGAAACGTGAAATGGGTCTGTTAAGTCAAGAAGACTTCACTTCTTCTATTGATTTTAATGAAAGTCAAATAATAATAATAATAATAGAAGTGTGTGAACCGTTTTGATGAATTTTTTAAGTGCACAAATAAATATATGTGGCACAATTCATCAAATCAAGACGATACTTAAGTAAAAGATGAATAAGATGAAGCACCTAAGATGGATCAGACGAACTGATCATGTATCAGACGAATCAGACGAATTGATCAAGTCTCAGACGGATCAGACGAATTGATCATGTCTCAGACAGATCAGACAAATTGATGAAGTCTCAGACGGATCAAACGAATTGATCAAGTCTCAAGCGAATTGATCAAGTCTCAAACGAATCAGATTAATTGATGAAGTACCAGATGGATCAGATGAATTGATCAAGTCTCAGATGGATCAGACAAATTGATCAAGTCTGAGATGATCAGATGAAGTTTAAGTTTGAGATGATCAGACGAAATGTAAGTCTGAGATGATCAGACGAAGTGCTTAAGTCACAAATGGATCAGACGAAGTGTTTGAGTCATAGATGGATTAGACAAAGTGCTTAAATCACAGATGGATCAGATGAAGTGCTTAAGTCACAGATGGATCAGATGAAGTTAGACACATGTAAGCAAGGCGATGTAATCAGACGAAGTAGACGCATCTAAGCAAGGCGATATAATCAGACAAAGTAGACGCATCTAAGCAAGACGATGTAATCAGACGAATATACTAGAACGTCAGTTAGTCGGAGTTGGTTACAGGACTCAACTAGTAACAGACTATAGAAGATTTTAAAGATTTGTATCTTATACGATTTAACACAATTAAGCTTTACTCCATATGTCTCTAAAAGTTTCAATATCATCTTCTCACAAATTTTAAAGTAATCTTCGAAGTTTTCAAAGTTATTTTTAACAATTCTCCAATATCATTTGATTCCTATTTATATTTTCCATACATCAATTTACTTGTCAATTGGCATTTTTCCTAAAATTCACTAGAATTCAAAATTTTCAATTACACTCACCAATTAAAATTTTGATACAACAATTTCGCAAATTCTCAATATTATCACATCAGAATTCAATTATACCAGGAATTATCCATGAATGCATGTGCAAATATTTTCACGTGTAAAAAAATTTATTATTCACGTGTATGCGTTTATCATATAATGCTTGAGTATATAATGCATTTCTAATCTCTCAGTACTCTTTCATATTTACTATTTTAACCTCCCCGCAAGTAATGGGATGTTATAACTCTTCCCTCCTTAAAAGAAATTTCGTTATCGAAATTCTTACCTGATTGTTCGAATAGGTGGGGATATTGCCTCCTTATATGCTCCCCTATTTTCCAAGTGGCTTCCTTAGTTGAGTGATTCCTCCAAAGGACTTTCACCAATGGAATGACTCAGTTCCTCAACTGCTTGATCTGAGATCTCACTATTTTGATCTACTCCTCAACATAGCTTAAATTACTAGCAACCTCAATCTCCTGAGTCGGTATCATATGTGTTGGATCCAATTGGTATCTTCGGAGCATACTCACATGAAACATATTATGCAATTGAGATATTTCATTTGGTAAAGCCAACTTATCTGCCAAAGGTCATATCCTCTCAATGATCTCATAAGGACTAATGTACTTAGGGCTCAACTTGCGCTTCTTACCGAATCTTAATACTCCTCTTTATGGTGACACTCTCAGGAAAACTCTGTCTCTCACATTGTACTCCATATCCCTTCTGTGTTGATTCATATAACTCTTTTGTCTATCCTGAGCCGCATTAATTTGGCTTCAGATTAATTTCACCTTATCTACTGTATCTTGTATCAACTCTGGCCCTTCAACCATTCTCAAGCCCTATTCATCCCAATACAGTGGCGACCGACATTTTCTGACATACAGTGCCTCATATGGTGCCATTCCGATACTACTGTGATAGCGGTTATTGTAAGCAAATTCTATCAGTGCCATATATTGATCCTAAGCTCCTCGAGCCTCCAATACATAAGCTCTGAGCAGATCCT
The DNA here is from genome assembly GCA_026284645.1 of Erythroxylum acuminatum. Taxonomy (NCBI): domain Eukaryota; kingdom Viridiplantae; phylum Streptophyta; class Magnoliopsida; order Malpighiales; family Erythroxylaceae; genus Erythroxylum; species Erythroxylum acuminatum. The sequence continues at coordinate 9,452 of JANKOD010038724.1, read as the reverse complement.
CAACAGTCTTGATTGTCCTCTCACTATGTCCATCTGTTTGAGGATGAAATGTTGTACTGAAGTTCAACTTTGTACACATAGCAAACTACAAGCTCCTCCAAAACCTTGAAGTAAATCTGGGATCCCTGTCTGATATAATGGACACTGGAACCTCGTGCAGTCTAATTATCTCATTCACATATCTCCGGGCCAACTGATCTAGTGAGTTATTCTCTCTCATTGGTAAAAAGTGGGTTGACTTAGTTAACCGGTCTACTATGACCTATATTGCATCATTCTGCCTCAGAGTCTTAGGCAATCCCATAATAAAGTCTATAGTAATCCGTTCTTGTTTCCACTCCGGAATGGGCAACAAATGTAGCTTCCCTACTAGAGCTTGGTGCTTAGCTTTAACTTGTTAGCATGTCATACATTTAGATACATACTTCGCCACTTGTTTCTTCATTCTGGGCCACCAGAAATGCTAGTTCAACGTGTTATACATCTTGGTAGTACCAGGATGCATAGCATAGGCGGCCATATGAGCTTCCTCAAGAATTTCCTTCCTCAGAACCTCCACATTGGGAACACATAGCCTCTATTTCAACCACAGTGTCTCATCCCTCAACTAAAACTCGAAATCTGGATTCATCTTTACTTTCTCCCTAAGCTTTGCCATATTAGGATCTTTCCCTTAGATTTTTCTGATTCTATCATGTAGCATCAGTCTTAGCTTCAAAATAGCAATCAGTGCCTCATCTTGCTCCAGATTCAACTCCACATTCAAAGCTCTCAAAAGAATCAAGTTCTAATACTTTATGAACTGGTATAAAATTTAAAGTGATTTTGACTTTTGAGAATTTGTAGAAAAAATTTTGTAATTATTCCACATGCTCACGGGATTGAATTCTGTCTTAATTTACACAAATCATGATACGTACATGGAGTAAGAAAATTTATAAATATTAATAACTTTATGTATTAAAAGAGAAAATTTATAAATATTAATAACTTTATGTATTAAAAGATAATAATTCGGATCTTGGTAAAACTATTCCTTATTTTCAACCAAAAAGAAAAGAAAATTAGTTCCAATGAATTTTCACTCATTCCTTACAAACTAAAAGAAGATTGGTGGCCAACGCATAAATTCTTACATTATTCTACTCTTTTTTTTTAATCTTTTGCCAGTCTTTGACTAGAATTTAACTCTATTTTCCCGAGACATTATTAGAGAAGAGGTAAAGCTATAGACGCCTAAGAGAACAAATGTCCTTTTTTTTTTTTTTGCTACAAGGGAGAAAAAACAGAACAAATGTCATTGAACTCTCACATCAGATTTTTGTAATAGGCAGATGCAAGCCTCCCCTACGACAAGGCACGTTATTTCTCTTGAAACCAATATGTTGGTCAAGTAAAGGCACATTATTTCTCTTGAAACCAATATGTTGGTCAAGTAAGTTGAAGTTGTCATTGTTACACTCGAGTCCAGTTGGCCTCGAAATGCTTAATTAACCAGATGACTACAATGTATCGGCCTCTTCTACGACCAACCCGGAAAAAATGATCCTTTTTGTCTTTGAATTGATAACGAAGCTATTCAAGCTGTACTTGACGGATTATACTATATGTCTCCTGTTATTTCCAAGTTAGACTAGAGGACAAAGCCTTTCCGATAATTTAGGAGTTTACAGGATTGAGTCACTTATATTATAGTATAGTTGGTCTCAGGGAAAGCCGAAGATTACTCGTTTATTCGTTTCCACAGGCAAATAGTTAATCTGTTTATCAGGTAATAACTGGCAATTGCCATCTCATGAGGCATTCCTGTTTCGGAAAACAAAATCCGAATTTGTCAAGTCCAGAAGTTGCCTGATCTTGGTGAATTGTGAATGATCGTTGTTGTTAACATTTGAACAACTCTGGAATGGACGTGTAATGCGCTATATAGTCTCGCTACCGTGATAAGATCCAGGTGATCTTCAATGTCCATTCAATGCCCTCTTGGCCAAGGATATATGAAAACAGAAACTTAATAAGAAATCGTTTGTAAGACTTTTTCTGTTGAAAATTGTAATAAATTAATAAATAATTCTAAGTTGAAGTAAAGGTCAAAGCCAACTACAAGATCATAATCAATAAGTCACCTAAATCTCCTTCAAACAACTAAATCAGAAGAATAACCTTCGGCACAGAAAAGTTAGGATAAAAGAAATAATAAGTTGGATCACAAGGAGTTTGAAGACTTACCACTGTTGATCTATAGCAACACCATCATTGAGGTTGTGATATAAGATGTCGTGTTCCATCATCCTCAGTTTTCCTAAATTCAACTGGCAACCTCCATAAAGCAGCAAGGAGGGAATTAGTGCTCAGATTGCTTTGACGTTGAAAGACTCCAATTGATAATGGTACTGAGTGATAACCTTCCGAAATATAATCAAACCAGTAATTAGGTTAAGCTTTTTTTGAAAGAACAATTAGTTAAGTTACTAGCACAACTTTGCTCAAGTCATGAGCTTAATCTCCTTTGAACTGCTGTCAAGTTTAAGTTATAGTTAATGACCTTGAGGTAAGTTCATTTGTTTTTTTTTTTAATTTCAATACAAGCCTGAATATAAGGGTATTTTATCATGATTATTTATCTTATCCATCTTATAGTGCTTAAAGTCAAAACCTGAATGTTTTGTTTGGTATATCTTTAAAATTCTTGCATTTCTTTTTTACCATATTGCATATATCAAACAAGTAAAAACTATTCTATTGTATAGTCAGCAAAGCTCAAATGATGAGGTTTTCTTGTCTATTCTATAATTTCCTCCCACTTATTATGGCGACAGTATAAATTAAATAATCTTTAGACTTGAGATTACAGATTATCTATGAATTCATTTGAAAAAAAAAGTGATTAACATTCTCTATCTCCTACTTGTAGAACTTGCTCTAGAGATTTGAGTTTGTAATATTTCCTCTTAGCCTTTCTATGGTTTTAAGCCTATTTTTTATAGATAACCAAAGAACAAAGGATGCCTGTAGGAGGTTTTATTCAAACCATACTAACTTGAACTAGGCTTATTTCTACATTGACATTCTAAATGACATTTAGAACCTTTTTAAACTTTCTTACTCTTAGTTGTTATAACTAGTCCACTAAGCATAAGCAATGGATCTTTTAAAGCTTGGCTAGTTATACCCCATGGAATTTGTGATACATATCAATCCTAAGTCAATTAAACACCTCAAAGAATAACGTCAATTGAACAACTACCATGTCAGATGGATGGAATTCATTGAAACATTCTCATATGTCATTAAGTATAAATAGGGTAAGGAGAATTTTGGTGGTTGATTCGTTATTTCGAAGGTGAGTTCTCACTTCTTTAAATGTGAGGTTATTTAGACTTGAATGTGTAAAAGGGGCCTTTTAAGATGTTTTTTTGGATTATGGTTATTTATTTTTTAAAAATAAATTACATGTGCCTATATGTTATATGCAGGAATTATTTGTATGTAAGGCATATAGTGGAGTTTGATGAGGCACTCTGGTATTAAAAAGACCTTAGATAAGTTAAATGAGCAATTTTATTTGCCTAAAATGAGACATATAGAGCAAAGGTGTGGTAAGTGCATCACTTCTTGGAAGGCTAAATCTAGGTTTCTAGCACATGGGTTATATATGCTTTTACCTATCCCTAACTAACTTTGGGTTTATATTTCTATTGATTTTAAGATAGGTTTACCTAGGTCTAAAAAGAGTAAGGATTCTATATTTTTTTATAAATGATAAGTTCTTTAAGACGAAGCATTTTATTCCTTGTGATAAAATAGATGATGTGACTAAGCGAAGTACTATGATTACATTAGTTTCTCAAAAGTATAGTGAGAAACCAAGATACCAAGTTCCTTAGTTACTTTTGGAAATTTTATGGGGTAAATTAGGAAAAGATTTTCTATTTTCTACTACTAGTAAATAGGACATTAACTACATTACTGAGTGAAACCATTCAAAGGAACATAAAGAATTAGGAAGATAGTATACAAATTTAGTTTATATATAAAAGAAGTTTGCATTCATCTATTGATCAGTCGCCATTCGAAGTTATTTATAGATTTCATATACTAATTTCTTTGGATTTATTACCTTTACCTATTTATGAAATAACTACTTTAGATAGAGTAAAGAACGTTGAGATAGTAAGACAATTTTATGAATTTGTAAAGTAACATATTAAAAAGAAGAAATAACATTATAAAACCAAAGTTAAATAAAGTGGGAGATAAGTTAGCTGAAGTTAAATAAAGTGGAAGACAAGTTATCTTTGACCTAGTAATTAGGTTTAGGTTTATATAAAAGAGGAATGATTCCTATTACAGAAATGTTCTAAGTTGCAACCAATGGGGATGGTCTACTTTAAGCCATTAAGAATATTAATGATAACACTTTCAAACTATAACTTCCAAGTGACTACAATTTTAGTGTTATATTTAATGTTGTTAATCTTTCTTCTTTTGATGTATGTTATACACCATCGTCATCGTCTTTGTCTCTGGTTAGTCGTCCATCATGGTTAGTTATTCATCCTTTCCATTTGATTTTTTATTTTTCTGCTTGTTGTTGTTAGGGAAGCTTTTGTTTGGGTTGGTTTTAGTTGATGTCCTTTTTTATGTCTGAGTTTATTTTAGCTGTTAATGATTCATTGTGCGTCTGAATGTGTTCCTATTGGTGAAGAATGTTAGGTACCAATGTTTTTATTAATAGTTAGGGATGAATGTGTTATGCCTATAAAATGTTCAATGAAAGGCTTAAAGGGATAATCTTGTTTTGTTTTAATATGGTAAGTTAAATGGATTTAGATATAGTGTGGATAGTATTCAGATACAATGTTTATACTTTTATAACAAAAAGTAGTGTAGTAACACTTAAAATGCCTATAATAGTTCCATAAGACTTGAAATGAAAAATGAAATGCCTATAGGTAGTTCTTATGGCTTAAAACTAAACTAAAATGAAATAGAATCCCTAAAATGAATATTAGGGCTTTAAAATGGAGAAAATGTTTGAAGTTGTATCGTAGGACTTGAAATAAAAATGAAATGCTTAAAGGTGGATCTCGGGGCTTAAAAATAATATTTAGATAGAATTTCATAGCTTCAAAATAAGATAAAATAAAATAAGTATAATGAATATTAGCGCTTTGAAATGGAAAAAATGCTAAGAGTAATGCCATAGGATTTGAAATGAAATTGATATATCTAGAGCTAGCTAGGTTATAAGGCTTAAGAAATAAAATGAAATAAGAGATGACTAAACTAAATTATTACGTGACTAAACTAAAATTTGAAACATTCTTGTTCATTTGTGAATAATATATTAGGTTGATACTTTATTTCTTTGAGGCATGATTACAAGTGTTATATTTAACATAGTCAAAATAGGAATATTAATCTTATAATGTGAATTGGAATTATGCTTTTAATAATCAAGTGGATGTTTATTTCTATATGTCTTATAGTTGATTAAAATGAATGTTATAAACATTTGGTGCCATTAATGGCTACATTGTTAAGTAATTTTTTTTATTTAACAGGGGGTAAATATCATAAGACTCTGAAATTTTTGTAAATTGTAGTTCACTTATAACACTTTATTTTGACGCAGGAAAAATCTATAAGCAAGAAGCCTACACTACGTCAACTCTTTTTAGACACCCACATTAAGAAGTATGATGGTGTGTCCTTTGTCAACACCCGATGTAGAGAACTTAATGTATGTAAAATTTATACTTTAATATTAATTCTTAAAAATTATCATTTATTAACATAAACAATTATAATGATAGAACCAAATACAAGAAAGTATTCAACGACAATCTTAGCACTCTGAAACTATTGATGAGAGTCAAACATATCTTGATGTAGTGGGTGGTAAGGACCATCGTGGAAGGATCTTCGATTCAGGATCAATTGCAAACAAATGCTATTTGCAATCCTATACTTCTAATACAGCTACATCTAATAGGCGGTTCACATCCAATGATCAGAGAGTCGTTCAGCTTGAGAGCACAGTAAAGAGGCTGATAGACTGCATAACCCAATTTAGTAATGAGGTGGATGAATTGAAGGAAAGGGGCAGCATCTCATCACAACAGTCAGAGCATCCAGCTTCACCATCAACATAGCTTAGATGGATAAGTGAATAAAGATGTTTTGCTACTCTCGAGTCATTTGTTTGAATTCTTAATTTATAGTTATTTTTAAGATACTTATTGTTGTAGATAATAATTTTTTTATCAACGAGATAATTTTTACTTTATATTACCAATAAACTTACAGTTTAGAAAAATTAAATGTAGAAAAAAAATCAAAAGATTATCAATAGAAAACTAGAGAAGGAAATGATAAAGCAACATAGGTACATTTACCGACAAAATGACCATTTTTGTTGGGAATTTTAGTAGCTAAATTTACGAACAAAATAAGATGTTCTATCAGTAAATTTACCAACAGATAAACGACTTTCGGTTGCTAATTATTCTGACGGATTTGCAAAACTTTGCCCGTCGCTAAACTTATCGACAAAATTATAATAGTCCGTCGCCAACTTTAGTGATGAAATTCCAAAATTCTGTCCCTAAATTTTGTGACAGATTTTAAATGTTTCGTCGCAAATTTAGTGATTGTGGGGACCCGATTTTGGAACCGGACCCCAACCGAAAAAACAAACGGAGAACGAAAATCAAACGGAACACAAAAGCCCAAAGCGAAAATGAAGGGCCCAAAGCAAAACGAAACACAAATCGAATCGGAAGCGTGCCGAAGTCATAAAGCGGAAACAGATTTACAAAAATCTTTCGATTTCGAAACAAACTTAAGTCAAAATTCCGACATCCGGTAACACATACCTTAGAGAAATTAGCGTTGGAAAACTCTAAGACACACTCGGTCTAAACTAATCCATATTGGTATAAATTTTTTTTCTTCTTTATTCAATCTCATACAAAACAACTCAATTTCCCATTTGGAAAAGAAATTAGAGGTAATTGAGGAACTGGTAAAACAACTCCATAAGCAGTGGACTTAGATGTCATATCTAGTTGCTGCAGAAGACGAAGATTACAAGGAAACATTAACCGCAACAGAATTTCTAGGTGGACCAGCAGAAGGATTCAGAAAAATAGACGAAGAAGTAACATCGTCTAAAGGCATTCGCATTGCAGTAAAACAAAATAATAGTGTTATTTACTTGTTGGTAAAAACACTAAAGAAACTTGAAGAAATTGAGACAAAAGTTGCAAGATTAGAAAATAGTCTAATCAAAGTAACAAAAGAAAATCCACAATTTCAAGAATCTCTTGAAAAACTGATCCAAGAGATCAACAGAATTAAAATTGCAGAAAAAGGAGAAACAGCACCCCCGGCTGTAATAAGAAAATCATATTATTTCAGAAATCCTCAAGAAATTTTTGATTCAGCAAAATCAAAAATAAAATGAGTCGACCAAGTACTAGTGGTACTAAACCTAGATTTTCCTTTGAAAAATCTAGATCAGAAAAAGATTGGGGATTGATTCCTGTACGAGAATCAGAAGAAAACAAAATACTACAAGCTGTAGTTGATGATCAAATCAGAGATTATCAACGATACAAGCAAGCAGCAAAGAATGCTTTTAACCGAATTAAAGGTAAAAGCAATAGAAACAGAACATTGGAAATGAATATAAATCCAGATTACCAATTACAGTTATCCAATCAGAAAAGAGCATCTATGGTACCAGCTGAGATTTTATATTCAGCCAATTGGGATGAACCACGGAATAAAGTTTATCAACATTATTCTGAGGAAAGAAAATTGATTATTGGAGAAAATAATCAAGAAGAAATGCCTATGATTGCAAAAGAATCATATGAAAAACTCAGAGCACAGGATCTAGATCATATCCACTTAGGTATGATAATGATCAGAGTACATGCCATGCATAGAAAAAGGGCAGGTGTAAAGATTCTTGTTGTCATCAGAGACAAAAGATGGGGAAGCAATGAAGTTGGAATACTTGGACAAATGGAAATTGATCTAACCAATGGCACAGAATTGGTTTATTTCCTTCCAGAACAAATGATGACAATTAAAGATTTCTACCAACATATGGAAATTGTGATTCAAACAAAAGGATATGAATCATGGAAAGTTGGTAAAGGAGAAGCTAATCTGCTAATTACTCGTGGAGTAGTTGGAAGATTAACCAATACAAGTGCAGCATCATTCCGTTTTAGGAATACAGAAATAATGGATTTCTTAGCCACAAATGGTGTAAAGGCACTCGCAGGAGAAGAATATTCTGCTGAGAAATTTAATGGTGAAATCTGGAAAATTAAACCTCCAGATAAAGAATCAAGGATACAATCTGAAATCCCAAAGAAAGTACAAACATGGGAAAATAAAGATGGATCTGTCAGCTTAAGATTTGCACAATATGAGGATAGAAACATAAAAGAAGAAGAATCTGAAAATGAGGACGATGCTGAAATCGAAAGAATATTGGTAGTTAACCATAGAGTGGTTAAAGAAGAACGAAGAAGGATTAATAGAATGCTCCCAGAGCATTTTATTGAAAGCCAAAAGAAAGAAGGAATAATTTGGGATTATTTAGGGGAAGGGTGTAATTACTTAGTTAAATACACTATTCCTGAAGAAATTAATGATCCAGTAATCTGTGATGGTTGGGGAGAAGAATTTGAAGAAGAAGATGATTGGGGTCCAACAAAAGTAATAGTCAAAGACTATGATACAGATTCGGATATAGAAGAAACTGAGAAATTTAGCATACAATGCAATCAAGATGAAATTGCAAAAGAAACTATATTAATGGCTGATATGGAATATCCAAAACTTCGACCTGAAATAGATTTGGAGGATACTCCTTATCTACAAGAAATACTCACAATGAATACAGTCAAAGCATCAACCTCTTCACAGGTAGCAGAATCAAGTCTCAGACTACCAACAGATTCAACTATGGGACCACCTCAGTATCCACCAGCAGAACAACCTCGTGGAATTAATGTTCCAGAAATTAGAGAAAAATGGAAAAATTTTAGAGGAAAGAGAATGGAAACCTCTAATACATGGATGTTACCACCAGCGCAAGCTCAAACAGGTTCTATGTTGATATTACCTGATGACATATCCATGTATGAAGATGTCATAACCAGATGGGAATCAAACAACAAAAATATGATTGATAGAATGACTTGGGTAGACAATCAGTCTAAAGTCATTTACATAGAAAATCTCCTAGGGGAAATGATGAAAAGAATGTTTCAACAATGGAGATTAGCATTCCCACAAGAATATGATATGTTGGTTGCAGCGGCTGATGATACACAAGTGGTATTTTCGCAAATAAGAAAGATGATAACATTGGAGGAACCATATCAAGGTTCAACAGAATTTCAAGAAAGGGCATATGCAGATCT